>JAODIE010000002.1:285509-342187 GCA_027575565.1 Diploeciton nevermanni
CATCCAAATCATCTAGATTTAATCTTGTGCCTAGTTTTCAAGGCATTGTCTCTGAATATCCCGATAGACTAAGCAAGGTTTCTGAGAAATCTACACAAGATGCAAAGATATCAACAGCAGATACTTCCGAATCTAAACTAGTCTACAAAACAGCTGTAGTTGGTTGTACCAAAGATGGCGATAGAAATGTTAGGTTGTCCACTTCTAAAGACAATGCTGTACCCGATGATGAAATTGTTGTAAAAAATATTGACATTGGTAATAATTCTGGAAGTGCAAAAGTGTGTATTCCAAACAGACAGGATACAATCATACCAATTTCCATTGCAAGTATTGATCAGTTGTTGGAAGAAAAACATAAAAAACACAAAGACAAGAAAATTAATCCTAATATTAAAACTGTAGTTGACATTATAAAAGAGTTTAGCGACCAGATAGCTAATCAAAGTACTGGTGCGAATTTGAAATGTACGAAGAAAAAAACATCTTCAAACACAGTTTCCAAATCATCTCAGAAAAGTCCCACGAAAATTCCATTAAGAAAGAACTTAAAGAAAATGGTTGTAAGTAGATGTAAAACTACAACCAAATGTTGTCCTCCTCCGGATGAAAAACCACCGTTCTATATTAAACTTCCTGAGAATAGTAAAGAAAAGAGTCCGAAAATTTCCAAAACCGATATGAGTAACAAGAAAGATGAAGAAATTGTTTGTAACCGTGAAAGACAATGCTGTCCTCGCTTTAACCGTGATGATAGGTGTTATTGCCCAAGGTGTCCCAATTGTGGTTTCTGTGCTTGTGGATGTCGTTATCACAGCTGTAGATGTAACAATCAACTTGAGATGGGTTGGACAAATTGGTTTGGATCTCCTTCAGCGTTTAGCTCATTTGGAGGCACGACCATACCAAATTCATGTACATTCAATCCGATACTTTCCCAGCAACAAAGACCATTTATGCCCAATTTCTTGCCTGGAGTCAGATCCAATATCAGTGCGTTATTTGCACCTGCCACTTGTTTCAACAGTCATACCGAACCATCGTGTTTGATCTTTCCGCAAGGCTCACAATGTAGACCACTCTGTACTTGTCGAAATCCATGCAGACCATTCTGTAATTTCTAGTGACCAATAAACTATTACACTTGTACCTGGTTAGTTAGTGCCTTGATTGCTATGGAAACTAGGTTTTAATGTCTCAGTGTCTGAATTATTCTGTCATTAACGTAATGTTCTCACGAAATTTTCTGTTAATGGATTATGCCCACAACCTTATGGATACTTTGCAGGAAGTAGACGAATTGGAAGATGAAGAGTTTTCAGCAAGTCTCTCCGCAGTGCTGGAAACTGTCGAGCCGACGTCCAATGCAACCTGTAACCAAATTGAAGAGACCTTGTCGGAGCACAATGTTATGGTATTTCCAGTGCAGACCCACGTGCCTCATCCAATGAAACAACCCAAGCAAGCTAAAATGAAGAACGCTAAGATGGTTATCATGAAAGGTATACAGACTGAGCATGATGCTAAACCGGTGGTAGTTCAATACCCACCATGTCAGAGGTATGTCGTGCAGCAATTAAAACGTAATCATCCTGAAAGCATGAAAGATAATTTGAGCAAGGAGTTACAATTCTGGAATTTTGACGAGTATGCTGAGAAAGCAAAATGTAAAAAGTTGTGCACTACAAATAAGACTATTCAGACTAACTCTAAATTGTATAAAAGCGCAACTAAAGACATAGATAAACATTTAGTATTGTTACGGAATAAGGCGGTAAATACGCAATTTGCAATTGAGACTCGAGATGAGTGTACCACAACCAAGAAAGAGAAAGCAACTGGGATGACAAAAAAATATCACAATCTATCTGTCTTCAATCAGATTGCTTCTAAACCACCCGAAGCTTATAAACAACATACTAAAAACACCTTCAATCAACAACAAATATCTGTTAACCCTGTGATGATCACTGATGTTGCAAAACCTAAAGAACAGCAAGAAGTCCCAATGGAAATGATTGCTTCCAAATTGTCATTCTTCTCCAATCGCTTAAAGAATGTTGGAAGTGACCTTAATGTTCTCATTGGTGAACTTAAAGGCATGTCAGATTGGACACAAGAACCTCAAAAATCTTACAGAATCAAAGACAACAAAAATCCATTCTCCTTAGAATCCACATCTTATCTAAATACGTCACCATCTGGGAGACACTCTAGAACATGCAAACCACCCTTCAGGAGTACTTCAAGATCACCTTGTAGAAACTTTACGGGCGCTAAATTTCGCCAATCTTCAATTATGAAGTTTCAGCATGAGTCTACTAGCACGATGCAGATACCAGCACCCCCTCAGATTCCAGTATTCCATTGGAACAATCAGTACCAACGTGCGTTGTCAAGGCAAGGAATTCTTTTTCCAACTAGTCCATATTATCCGATGATGTATCCTGCTGTTTGAAACATGCCATTTGTTGTGTATGATAAGAGCAATAAATTAGTGGTTGACAACGTCATTTTGGGGTTATGAAGTTTGTTTAAATAGCTAGTTTTGTTTGGTAAAAGATGGCAGAAAATCCAAGTGTAGAAAGTAGGACGGTTGATGCATCAAAGGTATCTGTGACTACTAGCAAAGGGTCAAAGAAGAGTAAGAAGAGGGAGAGTAAATTATCTAGTAGTACGGAAAAAGAAGAAGAACGTATTTTGAATAGTAAAGATCAAACTAATAATGCAAATGAACCTTTACCAACTGTTTTGGAGATAAAAGAGGAAGCTGAACACGATGATATATTGAAAACAAATTCCACAGAAAACGAAATTCAAGCTCTGGATGATAACATTGAAAATGCAAGTAAATCAAACATTGAAGAACTCAAAACCCAAAAGAAGAAGGAAGTAGACCTAATAAAAGAGCGTCTTGAACAAATCCAGCATCAATTTAGTACTGTCCAAGTAGACATAGCAGCTCTGGAAGGTCAACTTCAAATCCTCCAGGATGATCTTAATTCTTCGAATAATTGTGACCCATCATGCAAGTCTCGTCTTGCCATTCGCACACCTTCAACACCTCAGCAATGTATGCAATCTCAGAAAGCTACTCAGGATACCTGTGACTGTTCCGACTGTCAGTGTATGGATTGACATGCCCGTCATCAGCTTCAACTATCATGTCATGACTATATAAATTTACTGTACTCCATTTTCATTCATTATGCGCCCGGCCTGTAAGCCGACCAAACCCATAATCAAAACTAACCGGAATAGTTCATGTCAATCTTCATCTCTGTGCTCCGACGACTACCTCCTAAATGAAAGTTGTGCTAATGTAGAGTGTCCATTAAAGGTAAGCTTCAAAACAGATGCAGGCAGCAAATTAATAGAGAAGAAAATAGTAGAGACAAAACATGCAGAGATCCAGACTGAGAAAGAATTGCGATTGACAAAGAAATCTTCAACTAAGAGGAAAAGGTGTCCATGTTCAATTTGTGAATTAACCGAATCATGTTCCAATGAGTCATCGAACGCCCGAAAGTTACTGGAATGGACGGAGTTACAGAGAAAGTCATTGGACTTGAATGAAGCGTGTACGAAGAAAAATCCAAAACTAAAGAATTTAAGTAATAGAGATTTAACTACATTACGGATATATGAGAATAGAGTAAAAGCAAATAAAAGAAAAAAGATAAATAAAGACAACTATGGATCAAGATACTCTAGTTCAGACTTGGAAAGTTCAACTGTCAAGAAAAAATTAAATTTGAAGAAATGTGTACGGAAAAATTTATGTTACTGTCCTGAATCACACCCAGTTATTGCCAAGATGACTACTTCCTCTAATATACAGAAACCTAAATGGAAATCATCGGATACTTCTACATCTGGTGGCAAATCTTTAGATATAGAATGTTGGTGTGATGATAACAAGAGTGCTAAAATAATCAAAACTAAGAAATTCTCAAAACGTAAAGCAGCAGTGAAAAGACTAAAATCATTAAGTTCAGTTGGATCTGACTCTGAGGAATTTAATAAAAGGTGCAGAACACGTCCAAGTAGAAAACGATCAAAACCCGTGATAACAACTGAGTCCAACACAACTACTGGAAAACTATCTCAGAAATCTATTCCATCTAAAACTAAAATCGAAACCCCAAGAAGAAAAGTAGTATGTCGCCGGAAAAACTCCACTTCTTTGACACTTATGTCATCAAGGTCTAATTCTGAGACTGATAATGAACCAACTAAATTAATAACAATTTCTCAAAAAGTATCTCAGAACTCTATTCCATCCAAAATTAATGTTCAAGCTTTAGGAAGAAAAGTGGTATGTCGACAAGGAAACTCCAGGTCTTTGACTCCAAAGTTTAATTCTAAGACTAATAATAAACACATTGACAAATTTTATCAAAATAATCAAAATAATTTAAATTCTGATGCAATTTTTGTTGAATTCCAAAAGAATGCTGTATCTGGTACTAAAATGCAAAAGTCTTGTAATGTTGACTACCCAAGTGCTGTTTTAAGAGATCAGGCTCAGAATGACAGCATTCCAAAGACTCGACAATTAACTCATAATTTTAAATCTCAAAAGAAAGCTTCACATGTTATTGATAAAAAAAGTAGAAAGGTGTCTGATTCAAAATACAGTCAGACTAAAGTATCACCTAGGGTATCAACCAAAAATACAAACAACAACAACGACAACAACAAAAGTCAAAGTAGCATTTCTTCCAAAAACTCAATCAAATCAGATAAATCAAGATCTCTGTCTCTGACAGAGCAACGATCCAAGTATACAGAGTCAAAACAAAACTCTGAAAGCTACTGCGATTATTGGAATGCTCCAGAAGTACCATCAAAAATTGCCAGCGTTCAAAGCGATAAGACCTGCACCAATTCGTGTTCTCAATGTGACCAGAAAAAAAATAAAAAATTGCAAGCTGCCTATTCTAGTACAAGCAATAATAAGAAAACAGAAAATGACTTAAATCAAAAACAATTAAAACAAGATGATAGTATTAATTTAAAGACTTACAAAACAACAAGGACTCAAAGTACCAGTGAGAAAGAATCTCAAACCCAGAAAGATGTGATTGCTAGTCCAGGACACAGGAGTTCTGCATCAGTATCAGCCCAACTCAGCAAACCTACAGAGTGTCGCCAAGATGTGGATAGTAATCTGGGTAGTTATTCATTTAATCATCAAACTGATTTACTTGTTCCGCAAACTAAAGATCAGAAATATCAAGGATTTGCGTCAACACAGAGCGGAGATAACGTCAAGTCTGTCTCGGATAATTTTACATCAACTAGGAGGTTCCAAGATCATCTCCAAAAGCGTCGTAGCGCACAGTCTGAAATAGAGACTATAAGCACAGCAACCCAAAGCGATAGTCACAAAATGACGAGTACAGATGCAAGATGTGAGCAAGTTCATTCTTCTAATGGTCCCCAAGAGGAATTCTCATTGTCTCAATACGGCAGAAAAAGTTTAGCCTCTTATAGAAAGACCTCTAATGTTCAAGATAAGCTTATTGTCTACGTGGATAATCGAACAGAATGTCCTCGGCAAGATCAAAAACAAGTAAGGTGCAGGTGTAATCAAAAAGATATGGAAACAACCACTCAGTTTTTGCATCTGTCTAATCAGGTTCTATTCCCAAATTCATTATCAAAAATCTGGAGATCAACAACCTCTCCTTCAATGGCCATTCCGGGAAGCGTCTTGCTACCCTGTCACTGCCGCGCCAAATGAGTATCATGCATTGTTCACTGACATAATCAATAAATAAAATATGACACTGCATATCTATCACTTATAAGTATGTCATAAGCAGAATCACTTTGGATATTTAAATTTCAGTATCAGTTCATTTTCATCTTGGTCCATCCTTGATATCATCTTTCATTATCATGGCTGGGAAAAATGTGAAGGCAGTTGGTTGTGGCGAGACTAAACCATCGGTTCGATCACAGTCAAGCAGATACCAGAATGCTGAGTGTGATATACCTTGTGAGACTGATTGTGAGGTTGATTGCCATCTGAATTCAGATAAGGGGGAAGATTCAAGAGAAAGAAGTGGACGGAATAGTGACAGAAGCAGTAGAAGTATTACAAGTAAGTCAAGAGGAACCTCAAGAAGTCCTTCAAAGAACCGAGGAAGCAAAGATACTGGAAGTAGAAATATGAAGACTACGATGAAGGCAAGAGCGGAAGAGTCTGAAACTGATGAGAGTGGGAATGAATCATCAGGTATTTTCTAATCAAAGCACAACTTTGATTTTTATTAACATGGCTTTGTAAACAGATATTTCATGTCATTGTTCGGATGATGATGCTGATGCCTCTCATACAAGTGCTGAAGAAGACCAAGAACCAGAGCAGAATGATGGTGAAGAAGAACAAGATGAAAGTTCAGCGAAGAAATGTGGTTGCCAGCCTAGTTGTCGACCCAATCAAACTGAAGGTCAAGCAGCTTCAATACCACCCGGGTGTAAACCATGTACGTTTCGATTAACTCCAGTTGAGATCACAGCTAATTACCTTGATGCTTCAGGGAACGTTCTTTACCCATGCCAGTTTCGATGTCCTTCAATGGATTGCGGCAGGTGTTGCCCACTATCACCATGTTTCCCACCTGCTTGTATTTACCAACAACCACAGCAACCGCCGTCACAAACCGAGAAACCACTAGAACAACTTAAGGAAGCTTCTTGTAAATGTTCTTCTAAGCAGGAAGAACCGAAATCACCAGCACCTTGTTGTAAATGCTCTTCCAAACAAAGTGAAAATGATGAGGCAACAAGAAATGGTGGGGGTAATAAAAAAAAGCCATGCACTTGTGGAAAGAAAGTAGATAAAAAAGATAAAAAAGAAACAATTGAAAATAAAAAGAAATCTGAAACTAAAGCAGTGAAGAAACCTCCAAGTATCAAAGTGATTGCTTGTAATCAAAGCTGTAACAAATGCAGCGACAAATCACCTTCTGTTAGATCTAATAAGTCATCAAAATCTCCTACAAGATCAGATAAAAACTTGAAGACAAAACGATAGAATCATCAATCGATTCAATAAATTACCTACATACATAAAGTAAGCTGTGGTTCATTTTTGTTTTACTAAAGGCAGATAATAACTGACATATTGCTTGATTTTAGTAATAAATCAATTTTATTTAAACCATCTATGGGTCTACGTAGTCAAATTCCGCCATGATCCAGAATCTGAATAAATGTCTCTAGAATGGTTTTTGACATTTTGGTTAACACATTTAGTTGGTTATCAATCGCGATAGCAAGTGTCACAGTGCTGTAGTTGCACATGAGTGGCTCAAATGAACCAGCATGATGCCAGTTAAGCATGTGGTTTACTACAAAGATCCACACCTAACCAATGAGAAGATTGATATTGATGTGGAAACAAGGATCATTCTACAAAAGAAAGATATCTACGGAAACGTCAAGGAAACGAAAAAAAGCAAACTAAATAAGAGCATAAGGCTAAGACCTGTGGATATTGAAACGAGTGTAGATAGTGCTAAAAAAAGTGAATCTATTGTGGTAGGACCTTCAATTACATTAGAAACGGCACAAGCTTCCACTAAGAACTTTCATAATTACCTCCCGCAACAGAATCCAATCAGTTTATTGAATCAATCTACTTCGATTTCAAATCAAATATTTCATGTTTCTAGTAGGGAAAACTTTCTCAATATGAAGATAAAACCAGTCGATGTCCACCATAGACTTGATGTGCTAGAAGGAGGATCCTTGGATTTAGACTTTTTGGATATCTTCGCCGAGTCAGAGTGTGTTAATCTTGTGTCGCATCCGGAACCAAAATACTTGTATGCTGACAAAGTATTTCCTAATCAAATAACGCCTTTAAATATCTCAAAAGAACGGAAGAATAGTAATACGTTAGATAGGTCCATTCAGAACAGTATCGTGATGCGGCATTCGATTGGCACCATTTGCCCGAGTCTAGGTTCACCTGGTCGAAGAAAGGAGGTGATTATCCGGAAAGTCCTGGATGAGGTTTTGGTAGATAAGGAGGTGTCGGAGATATTAAAGGTAGCTTCCAGTTTTGGGAGTTTTTTTAAGGCTTGTAGCTTGGCTATGGACCTGAGGAACAAGATGTAGAAAGAGAGAGTGTGAGAGGTTATGGATGCAGTTGGTTCTCAATAAAGAAAACACTTTGTTTTGGATTTGTAGAGTGTTAGGTTGTAGAGAGGATGTTGGGTAAGGACTTTATGCCGCCGCTACCGGCTCGGTTGAATATCAGCGTGTCGTTGTTTTCCGCTCTATTCGAGAAAACTGCGCGCCGGATTCGTGCTCGTTGAGGCGCGCAAAAAGGAAGAGCTCCGAGTGACGCTGTGCGCGCTTAAAACTCACCTCAATTTATCAATGTCTTCAAGATAACGCGCACAATGGAAGCGTGTAAAACATGCATTGTTGCCGGGCGGGCCAGAGGACGCCTGCTGCGCTTTGCCGCCGCCCGCCTGGGGAATGCGCGGCGGATGGGTTTTTCACGCCGCGCGTGCGAAACAATGAACGCCATGCGACAAAAGCACCGGCGAGCCGAGTGCAAGTAGTAACAACAGGGCATGAAAGGAGGCGGCGGTAATGGTAATCGCGTCCGCGCGTCGGTACATGTGCGAGGACACGGCGGCAATGTTTTCACTCTTGGACGAGTTTTACTAGCGTTATTGTTGCGCCGCGGCGGCGGTGATCTAGACGAGTGTGGCGCTCTTCATACTTGTCATATCAGCGTGAATTATAGACGAGTTATCTTGACTTGACGACAAGTGTATTATCTTGGATTGCCCCAATCTGCATTAAAAAAAATGTATACACACTGGAATCCTTAAGAAAATTGACTGAGCAGAAGAAATTGTTCGTTGTTATTGTTTTATTATTATTTGGTTTGCAGCGGCAACGTGAATGTTTAGTATTCGTTAATACTAAGAGAAAGGACTTGAACTGCTTTTGAATACTGCTCGCCGCCTCCCGGTAGCAGCGCGTCAATATTTAATTAAAATAACCATAGAAACGCCGGGGAGTGGTCCCTTGATATTTTCTTTGGAGTTTTCCGCGGAGTTTTCCGCGCGCCTTGCGCACCACCTTCAAGCGACCGCCGCCCCCACCGCTGCCGCCGCATGGCCTCTTTTCAACTCGCCTCGAGACGATATCGATTATATTCTTAAAGACTCTTAGCGTTAAATATTTATTTTACAGTTTCTACACACGAATTTATTTTTCTTAATCTTAATTATTATTCCTGTTTATCCTGAGTTTCCTTATAATACTGAGATTTTGCTGAAATTTTTCCAGACTAGATGCGTGCAAATTGTAGTTTTTCTTTTTGCGTATTTGGCTTTGTGTGACACGCTCCCTTTATACCTTTGGCGGTGCAAACGTCGCCGCCGCTGCCGCCGTCTTTAGGGGTGCGCAGCGTAGCGAATATAAAGTGGCGAAAGAGTAGGGGAAAAGGGGAAAAACTCCTTGGACCCCCGCGCGCTCACCGCATGTCGTGGCCAATGGGAGAAAGGCGAGCCGAGGCGACCGACGACGTCGCCAGCCGCCGCCGCCGTCGTGAAGGTCTCCTTCGGTCGGCTCGCGCGCGCGAACTTTCGCCGCCGATGCGCCGTCGAGTTGTTTTATTGATCGAACGAGCTTTCGCGGGCGCTACTCACCCTCGGGCAAAGAATTCGAATCAACCCTTCTGCTTGCCTTTATTATACTTTTAATTATATGCAATTTTATACCATTTTCTTGAAAGAGCCAGCCAAAGGGAGAAAGCATACCGTATAATTACGAGCGGAGAACAAAACAAGCGAAATTAGATATTGGTGTATACATTATTTATAATAATTCAAGGATGAGTAAGTTACAACAATGGAAAATTAACACAACTTTTGCTTTATTAATATTTAAATAAGATATTGTTAGAAAATGCATTTCATAAGAAAATTTATTGGCTAAAGTAAATATTAAAGAATTTAATTTCTAGAATTATTCACACATTTAAATTACAATTTTTAATCGTTATTGTAAAACTAGAATTACCAATAATATATTGTTTGTGGAATAATGTAACATGCTTTTATATACATTTTACAAAATTTAATTAAAAAACATTGATAAATAGATAATTTAACATATTTTGTTGTTATTTTTTTATACTCTAAATATTAATATTTCTAAGAAAAGTATATCTTGTTAGATAAAGAATATAGTATGCCATTTTTTAAAATTTTAATACAAAATATAACTAATAAATTATTAATAATAAAATAAATAAACCCTCAAAACTTTATTGAAGATGTGCAAACATTAGAATAAGAAATGTCAATAAATTGTCAGCTGATATTAGAAAAGAGATTAAGATGAATAGCAGGATACACAATCCGTTGAAAATTTACAATCAAATTATTGAAACATACAACAGAAAAATTAATAGGAATTTTTTTAACAGAGATGCGCAAACGCTTTAAGGTTGTGAATTTCATTAACAGAAACTTCATTTACGTTTTAATATTAGATATGACTAGAGCGGAGTGTTCATCACCAACAAAACAATCTATTAGAAAAGAAATAATTGGAAGTACTACAAATTAAATGTTTTATTTGCAGAGAAAGATTTCAATAATTATTGTTTTTTAATGATTGTATTGAAATAATAAATAATAATTTTAGAAATAATTTTATTTAGAAACTTGTACTTTTAAAAATCATTTTTATTTAATTTTAAAACATTAGAAATAGAAATAATGCATCATTAGAGAGATAATTTACCTGTATATAAAATCAATAAATTCTATTTATTTTAAATATTTAATTAGGTATTAATGAAAGAACAAATTTTTTATTTATAAATAAAATTTTTTAAAAAATGTTAATTTTAGAATTCTAATTTTATTATATAAAAAAATACAAATATTGAATTAAATTCAAAAAAATAATTTAATATTTTCCTAAATGCAATTTACAAATTTAAATTATAATATACAATTTTATAGTTATTATGTTGATATAATTTCACTACAGTACATATTAAATTAAAACTTAAATATTTAACATATTTTATTGTAAAATTTTATCAACAATATAAATGATGAACACCTGATGCGTAACTTAACGGTAACACTTAACGATACCCAGTTCTATACTATTAACAAAAATGTAAAGATATTTTAAAATAAAGATTACTACAGCGTGAAACATTTGTTCTAATGTTTACCAATATTTATTTAATTTGAAAATAGGCTAAACAATTTAGTAAATATGGTTCAAATAATAATTTATTAAACTATCATATATTGTATATTAAATAAGAATTAGTCATATAAATAAGCATTAATCATTCTGCAAAAACATTGATTAAAATTAAGTAATTTAATAAAATAAAGAAACCGTTAGTTTTCTTGTAATATTAATAAATATTTCTAATGTAAAAATTTTTTTGATTTTTCAAATCAATAAAAATTTTAATTCTTTGTAGTAAAATTCAAGAAAATTCAAATTAAACATCCTAAAATATGTGGGTAAACTGAAACAAACATTGAAGACGGTTTTGTCTGTAAGTCACAGAATTTAGGATGCTAACAAACATTATTTGAGAACAAGCAGTTACTAACTTTTTTACTATATGTGTGTCACTAATTTTAGCTTAAAATTACTTCAAATAAACATACTAAAAAAATGTTACCTTTCTATCTATATAACCAACCCATCATGACAGACATTAAAAAAACTAACAAAACACATTATACACATGTCTCCATTGTGATAAAAAAAAACACACCATTTTGTCTATTAGCATAAAAAACTACCCTTTCTTCCCCTGTGTAAACGACCCGGATCGCGCGTTAATTGACGCCAGCCTCGAGAGCTTAACTCGTTTTCACTCTTTTTTGTAGCGTGGTCGGGCGCGTTTCATCGCGTTTTTCACTTTTTCGCAGCTAGTTATCCTTGTTATCCCTCGTCCGGGTTTTTATCGCCGTGCCAAGTGAATAAACCGTAAACCAGCGTATGCGCAAGGGTGTTTTATGTACACACTTTTTCCTGGCTTTTTCCTGCTTTTATTTGTCCACTGGATTACCGCGAGCGGCGGCAAAAAAGCCGCTCCCGAGGGTGTCGGCGTTTAATGAGTGCGAGGTGTAAGCGAGAGTCGTTAGCGCGGACTACATAATCAAATTGGTAATTTTTATCCTGCTGCTGCTGGGCAAAAAATCCGCACGCGCGGCGGGTGATTAAAAGATGTGGATAATCTGGTTTAGCACCGGAGATTTTATAAGGGAATTAAAAACGTGCAATTAGTTTAAGTGAGAGAAAAATGTTGATTTAATTTGCTAAAATTTGTACAAATTTTAAAGGGAACATATACAATTTTAGATTTAATTACAACTATTAATAATTCATAACCTAACAGATAAATTATTATATTTTTATAGAAATTATTATAAGTTATTAATTAAAAAGCAACTATATATATGACGGATATTGCTTAGAAAAAAAAGTACAAATTCAACGCTAAAATTATAATGTTTATAAAAAAAAAGACATATAATTATAATACATTATTAGAAAGACTATTTAATGGATTTTAAATTTTTAGCTACCAATATAAAATAAATAACATAGTTATTTTTTTTTAATAAAAGAGTAAACAAATTTATTGTGATAATTCTTAGAGCCTTAAGACCGAACATCTTTAAGGAAAAATTATATAATTTAAAATTAAGTTAAACTATTTTAATTAACATCATTAAAACCACTATTTAATATAATATTATTAATTGTTTATAAGTTAGAAATAACTTATGCAAGTAAATAATTATTAAGTATTTTGGGTTTCATGTTTTTAAACAATTTTTCCGAAAAGAAAAATAATTTAGATATAAAAATAACATACTTTTAATTTCTTTAATAAAATATTTTTTAAATAATTTGATAGACAAAATTATTTAATTTTAAATACTTTTTCTTGTTTTTTTTTTATTACAAACTAATTACAATAAAAATTTATTTTAATGAATTATTACTTCAGTCCTTACTAATTCCTTTCAGTAACAATCTGGCTATTAACTTTTTAATTCTTTTATCTATAAAAAATCAATTGCGTGCTCAAAATAAACTCACTTCTATTCTTTCCACAATAATAAAAAATCAAATAAAAACACTTTATAAAAAAATCCTACACATAATTAAGGGATGAACATGCGGTTTTTTTATTACCTTTCTAACGCGCGCTACCCCTTAATAGAGTTGTTTAACGTTTGTCGGACTGCGGTCGCTTGCACTCTGTGCATTCACCCTGAAAAAAGCACTCTAAAAAACAAAACATAAAAAACTGGGGTGCACTTGATGCCATGCCGGTAAAAAAAAATTGAAAAAAACAAGGGTGGTAGTAATGTCGGTATGGCAGTTTAAGGGATGTTTTGTGCTTTTATCCAGCGACAAGTAGATGGCATGCGAGTGAGTGTTACGCGGATGATTTGAGTTTTAGGAGTACAATTAAGAGTAAATGTAAAAGGGGTGAAATAGGGTTGATGACATTCTAGATGTAGAATTAAGAAAGAAGAAGAATTGTAATTTTTCTTAGGCATAATATTGAACATGAAAATCTAAGTAAAGGTTAATCATTATTGTTAGAAAAAAAATTATTATACTAATTACATATGTGCATTAAATCAAAAAATTATTAAAAAATTTAGGTGTATAAACTTGTTCAAATTTATTGAGTAGTGTTTTTTATATTTGAACAATGTAGATGCAAAAGATATCTTGAATGTTTGGAACAATTGGAACAATTTTATTAGAAAATTTATTGAAGAATTTATATTTATCAAGTAAATTGAGATTTTCTCAAGTAGCACATTATAATACTCATAAGAGAGATGTGCAGTGTTCACGAACTATTAAAACAAGATTAACAAGTTATTATTAATTAATAAATAATACATTATTGTAGAATAAAATTTAATAAAAAAATGTAAGTAAGTTAAGTGAATTATTCTATATAATGTAATTTTTATTAAAATTGATTATTTATTGAGCAGTACAAATTAATGTCGACCAAAGTGATAAAAAAATCTGTTGAAAATTTGAGGATCAATAAAATAATGGTAATGTATTGTCTACAATTTGATATCAATCAATTTATATATTTTTTTAAATTGCAACAAAATTCAGAATTATTGTCAAATGTTTAGTTTTCAAAAAATTGCGGTGTTTTTTTAAGAAAAACTCACATGAAATTTGTACATGTATCAAGTTTTATTAGTGATAAATTATTGTTATTAGGAAAGTAAATAATAAAATAGAATTTTAATGTAAAATTATTTTAAAAATTAAAATATAAGATGAATATTTTCCTGCAGTATTTATTTCTCTAATTATTTATCATTTTCTGAAACAATACAAACTTATGTCATTCTCAATTCTTTCGTTTTCTAGAAAATTTTGTTTCTTATTTTATTTTTACAAATTTTACACTTAATAATAGATCATTTTTGATGTATAATTTAATAATTTATTTTAAATGGTACAGTTTATATTGAAATTGCTTTGACAAACGTATACAATGTTAAAATTAGTAATAGTAGTAGTAATGTATTATCTAAGCTAATATAACAAATATTTAGTTCTTAAATAAATTAGAGTTTTCTGGAAAAAGAAATTGCATGCGTCGTGTTTTCTTAATAATAATTTATTGTTATTTTTAAGTTAATTAATAAACAATACATTAATTTAGTGTCTAATTTAATTAAAAATTAAGAACCAAAAATAATATAATATTGTGACACTTATTTCTCTAGTTATTTATTATTTCCTGACTTAATGCAAACTCATCTTAATCTCAGTTCTTCATTACTTACCATGGAAACTTTCACTCTTTGTTTTCCCTTTCATAACTCTTCACACACAGTACCAAATTAACCAAGCACTTAAATGCAGTACATGACCCTTTCACACAAAGACACCTCTTGCACTGCATTACCTGTTTGATTTTTTGTGATTTTTTTCCGGAGCGCATTGCAGCAGTTGCACATTCGGACACAAAAGGGCCCCAATTGATGACCGTAGCCAGACGGGGCACGCCGCCGGAATTCTTTCAATTCCGGTGCAGTCGTGGTGCAACAATCATCCGTAGTGTCGCCCGTCCGGTTTCTGATTTTTATATCGCATTGATATAACAAGGAAGGAAGTTACGTAGGATGAGGTGGTAGACGATCTCGCGCAAAGACTTCATCGGCAGTGAAGATGTCCAGGAATTACGCTTTCAGTTGACCATCGGGCGCGATACGAAAAACCAACAATCGTTAGATCTTCATTTCGTTGATTTTATTCGGCAATTGTTTGATTTTATTGAAAATGTTTGCGTTCGGTATGAGTTTGAGTGTAAAGCTCGCAAAGCTTTTTAAAAAGAAAACAATTAAAGTCAACAATATCTAATTAGTTAATAGAAAACGAGGATGGATCATAACTACCCTCTTTAAAAATTAATAGATTAATACTTAATTTACTTATCTAAACCTTAAATATCTCTAAACCTTAGTTTTACTTCATTTTAAGTCGATTTAAGTTAAAAATTAACATCAGTACAACAATTGGGCAAAATGGACTGAAAACAGATTTTTTACTCTAATGCAATCAACTCAGGGCAATTTCTAGTGCAAACCGGGCTTAATATTAACACAATTAATTCTTAAATATTACTTAAGTTTAGCAAGTTTAAGGCAATCCAAGCAATCGCATTACTCGTTTATTGTTTAATTCATCAATTATATTAAGTTTCTGTTGTGTTACATTGTGCTGTGTTGACTACAGTTACTACAACAAGTTATGATCACGTTTTATTCAACTATCAACAATAACGTAAGTTTTTATTTATTTATTACGGTTTTGTTGAGTTTTTTACATGCTTTCTAAAAAATTTGCTAAATATTTTAATAAACAAAAAAATGGAATTACCAAATAAAGAACGCATAAAAAATTAAATTTGGATTAAGATGCATATTTCAATTTATATTTATTATTGTTTTTATCACTTTTATTTTGTGTTAAACATACGAGTTCAAATAGGAAAAAATAAAAGTAAATTAAAATACATAGAGTTAAAAAATTACAATTTAAGATAAAATTATGCAAGATAATACAAATCTACATTAAGTAAATTAAATGCAGTTAAATTCTGAAAAGTTTGCATCTTAATATGTTTTATCTACTATTATGTTTATTACTTATATTTAATGTTAAACATGAGACTTAATTTGTGATAATCTAATAGAGTATATTTATTAGTATTTTATCAAAGATTTTATAAGATAATTAAAATTGCTTTGAAGCACAAAATCTTACGGTTTATTCACTTTTTTTTTTAATTTTTTTTGTTTTTAAGAATTTTATTAATTGTTAAAATTCATTACGTTTTCAATTAATTTAGTACATAAATTTTATATTTAAAATTTCTGAAACATCTAACAAGTTTTTTTTTAATAAAGTCTGCAACTAAACTCATTTAATTATATATTATTCAAATCTAAAACCAATGCAATTTACAATTGAGTTAATTTTGACTATTTTTTCTCTATGTTAATGTGTTTTGTTTGCTTTAATGTAGACATATAACTATTGAATATAATTAGATTTGTATTAAATTGATATTTGCCGAAATGATGATAGCGCGTGCGAGGGCCTAATGCAGCGGGGGGCGCATTTCGGAGGCGCACGCTACCCGCGAATATAGATAAACACACCACAAACTAATTATCATTTCTAAATCCGCGAAATTCACCGGCAATCTGGCTTCTAAGCTGATATTTGGGCTTTCATTGAGAACGGATTGCAAAGTTTTAATTTGCAGAAATAAAAATAAGTTGACTATGTCAAAGATTTAATTACTCGACATTGCAAAAAAAATTTAAAGAAATAATTTTTACATATGTATAAATAACATATAATACATTGATTAATAAATTAATTAATATTTCTCAAAAAATGTTTGACAAGAAAATTTATGTTAAGAAAATCAATTATATGGTTGACAATAATTAAAATATTTAAATGTTACTATAACATAATTATTTCTAGTTAAATTTTACGGTTAATGCATTTTAGTTTGTTTAAATATCTTAATAAATATAAAAGTTGTAAGCTTTCAAAGTGCAACAATATCATTAGTAGAATTAGTGGCAGAAAATGTGTCATGTTGTTACCTTTTCTTAAATAACTCAAAAACTAAATTTTCTACAATAACAAATTTAACTAATTCAAAAACCACGTTAAATTATTTATTTTTTACGTCTTTTTAATTGTTTGTTACAATTTTTTCTTTTACTAATTCTTAACTAAAAATTACCAACTTTTTCTATGCAAACAAAAAACATTTTTTGATAGGTTTAAATTCCTCCAATTACAATAGTATAATCTAAATATAAATTATATGATTTAATACATCTCCATTTCTCATAAAATTGGTAATGTTCTAAATTCTAATACTAAAACGCGTTTGCATAGATGTAATAATGGCTCGCACAACACGACGCGCTTATTGATGCAATTCGAGCCCGGTGGACGCACGTTTGGTTTGCTGGCCGGCTAGCCAGAGCGCAAATGCAAAATTGGAAAATTTCCTATTAATTTATGTAAATCAGCAAATAACATACCACCCACGAACATCGGCGATAGTGCGGCGATGCCGCCGCCGACCGCATGGGTGTCACCAGCGCGCAAACCCGCTCGATGCGAATTACACCAAGCGCTATTTTACTAAACTGAAAGAAGCAATAATCAAATTAAATGAAAATAAATGTAAAACGTAAAAAAGGTAATTGAAATATATTTAGTTGGTCTTAAAATCGGTTTCGTTCGAATAATAGCAAAAAGAAAAATTAAGAACTTGAAGTTTATAATTATTTTTAGGCAACATTAAAAGTTGTAAATTTTTAATTTAATGTTATTTGCATGCAAAATTATTTTAGTTTTTAGCCGTATTTTTGTTTTTTTTTTTTATTATTATTTTTAAAGATGAAATTTTCATTATAAAATGATGCGTTACGTTAGAAATCTCAACCTTCTTTTTAATTGTCTCAGAAATTCTAAATAACATTTATAATTTTTATATTGCGTTTTTATTATTCAGTTATATTCTTATATTTTTCAATATTAACAATTTGCAATGTATTAATGAATAAATCAAACGACGCGCACAGCCCGCATTTTCTGCGTCCATAGTTCAAGTCCATATATTCATGAAGTCGGTGGCGGCAGTGTTGGCCATTCCTGACCAACCATCGTTGCATTTTCCGCGTTTTTGATTTATATCCTTTGTGCCATTGCGTGGCATCGATGGCCGCCCGCGTTTTCAACCCCAATGCGTCACGCTTCATTCCCGTTCCTGCCTTTGGAGGTAGCAAGCAATGTATGAAGGCATTTTTATTTTGACTGGGTGGGTGGATCACTACTGCGCCATTTTAAACTAAAACGAATAATCTGTATTGATTAGATAGAAGTAAACAAATTGTGGAAAGAAGAAAGAAACTGGAAATAATTTACAAAAATAATATAAAAAGAAAAGCAAAAGATTATAAAAGTCAGCTAAATTATATATATTAGAAACAATGTAAAAATTTATTTTATAAGTCAACTAAAAATTAAAGTCAATACACAATAAATAATCAAATAATTTTAAAATTAATAATTATATTGTACGTATCTTTCTATAATTAATTTCTCGTTTAATTTTGCATTAACCAAATTAATTACAATTTATTACTATTAGTGATTATTGCTTTTTCTTTAATTGAAAAATAGCAAACTATTTATTGTCTTATGCTTGGTGCATGGTACATCGTTAAAAAATTGTTAGTATATAAATAATAAGGTATTTAAATATAATAAAAAGATTATAAAAAACAAAACTATATTTATTTTAAATGTATTTATTAATATACAATATTTAACATTGCAACATATAAAAAAATTAATAATTTATCAACGTAACACTAAAACTAATAATTATATAAATACTGTTATAACAGAATTTATTTCTTTATTAAATTTTGCAATAATAACAGTTAATTGCACATTATTGCCGTACTTATTTATGTCTTTTTCTTGCATTGCAAAATACAACTCGTTGAAAACAGTACCAATCTGCAAATTGTAATAAAAGCAGCAATTAGCTAAATTAACACTGTTTTTCGTCATTTTCCAACTCACCATTTGCTTACTATCATACTTTTCCGCTGTGCAACCATTCATAATTCTTTTGAAACCTAAGAAAACACTAATTTCTTAAAATTTCTCAAAATTTTACTTACATTTTGTTTTTTAATTCTCCACCTCAATTTTCAAACGATTGCTAATATTTGCAAATGGCTACGCATGTGATTGGCATCAAATTTCAATCAAACCCCCAACAAGGGGATGTTTTCGGTAGAAGAATCACAGAAAGAAAACCCGTCATGCTTGCACCCTTCATTTCAGCCAAAAGAAAGGAATCAGAAAAAAGAGGGTTCGATTTGATTTGCGCAATGTGAAGGGATATTTTCTCTACCCCCGCGTTAGACAAAGATACTTACATTTGTCAAATAAATAAATAGAAAAGAATAAAAGAGAAAGAGAGAAGACTGTCTGTTGTGAAAAAAGAAGAGCAAAGAAGCGTCATTTTTAAATCTTAGGGTAAAATCCAATATTCTCAAGAGGAAACACATGGCAGTAATTCTTTAATTTTGTCATGGATTTTCTCAAGTTACGAGGAATAAAAGAAAAATTAAAATTTAACCAAACTTTTTTGAATGTCATAATTTATGTGCAAAGTTTTCAGGGGAGAAAATTTTTGCGCACGGTGGATGAATTATGATGTTGTTTTTTCTCTGCTAAGTTTTCCTGCAAAAGTTAACTTTTTTAAAAACCACACAATATACGGAAAATTTTGTATTAAAAGCATCAATATTTTGAATGCTAAAAAATATGTTATAAGCTGTTATTTATCAAGAAGTGCAATGTTCAACAAATACACAAATAACTTTGACAATAATAATTTTTTCATTAAATTTTACAATATTTACATTTTATTACAATTTACAACAAAATTTATTATTGTTTTTTCTTGCATTTAAAAATATTTCTTAAAGAATTATGTATGAGCTATAAATATTGTAGAACAAGATAAGAAATTAATGATTACGGAAGAAACAATAAAAAAATTCAATAAAATAAAAACACAAAAAAAACAATCAAGATTTTTATTTATTAAATAGAAAACCGTGAAAGTTTATAAGCATTAAATTGCAGTGTTTAATAAATATCTGAGTAACTCAAGAACTAATAAGTGTACAATATCATCATTCTCTATGAAATTAAAATTATTGTTCAATTTTACAAATTTGGTATATAATTACAGATTATAGCCGTATTTATAAATTATTTTAAATTAATGATATTTCACTCTTTAAAAAATTAAAGTTGATGAAAATTGTGCAAGAAAACAATAAATAATTAGTTTAATGAAAATGACTATTAAAGACAATTAAATTCCATATTTATAGCATGTTTTAATATTTATATAAAAAATGTAAACTAATTAAAACTAAAAAAAACTTTTTGCATTTAATTCTACACAAATTAAATTGCAATATTTAATAATTATTTAAAAATCTATAATACCTAAAATTGTAAATTAATTATTATTACAAATATTAAATTTATTATTTTATTAAATTTTATCTACATTGTTTTTTATTATTTATTCTTAAACTTTAACATAATCAATTTTTTTTAAATATAAATTAGGCAAAGATGATGAATGAAAGATTTAATATTAATTGTATTTATATATTGTTATTCTTTAATAATGTAATAGAATTGTGCAATAAATGAAACCATTTTATATACTAAAAAATACGTTACAATCTATTATTCAATCAAACATAAAAAGACAGATGTTGGATGGGCAGTGTCCGTCATCCCTTAATTGTTCATTTTTACTCATTCACTTCAAATTGTAGTTTTTTTCTTATGCCGATCAGTCACAAACCTTAAATCATATTGTTCACGACTGGCACGCTTACCGCTGGCATCCGTTTGACCCTTTCTCACCCTTCATCTTGCACCCCATCCCCTTTTCCGCTTACTACTAGCCATTCTTTTTAGTTTTTTATTTACATTTTCTATAAGCACACCTATAATATTTAGTTTCCTATGCTTTCGTATGTGCCCTGCCGGCTGCAGCCCTTTCGACATGAGCAAAGGTCAGTGGTCGGCCGTTTGTGTGACCCTCTGTTGGGTTGCATTTGTTTCAGCGTTTTTTTAGCATGGAATTTAGTTAGTGGCATTGTTTGGTCATTTCCGCATTTGCCTGTACTCTATTCGTTTATTTTTCTATTAATAAGGGGTTACAACGGATAGGGTTTCTACCCGTGTGCAGGTAGTAGGTTTTTTATTTTAGAAAATATTAATTATCAATGGTGTTCAAGTGGATTTTTTTAGTATTTCAATTTTTGTGATGAGAAACAAGGTGGCTGGAAAATAAAGATAATTTAAGAATGAATAAGGATAGAAAATTACAATTAACAGCTTTAGATTTTTGGGAAAATTGTTGTTTTTACTATATAGGGTGTTTTAAAAAGAAATTGTTTAATAATAAAAGTTGAAATTAATAAAAATCATTTTTATTTCTTAGGAAAAATTTAACACAAAATTTTAGATAAAATAAAATTTTAAGTTTTAAATGTTTATATAAATTAATTAGTGTAAAAAATTTAAATAAAAAAATTATAACAATTTCTACTACCTTTAAATTCTAATTAAACATAGGTTTTATGAAAAAAAAGCTGCAAACTAGTAACTGTTTAATAAATCGTAATATAAAAATAATGAAATAGAAACAATATCATTTTACCAAATAAATTTACTTGAAAAAATTATAAGAATATAGAGTATTTTTATTATATTCAAAAATTATAATCAATTAAAATCGATGAAACTTGTTTTTTTACAATTTTGGTGTTCTGCAAAGAAAATGTATAATAACTCTTAAATTAAATACATTATTAATGATTTCTACAAACAATTATGTTTTTAATTTAACTTTGCAATAAAAATGTTATAAATTTTAACAATATACTGCATGTTTATGCAAAATATTTACGTGCAAAAATTGTAAATTTAATTTAAGTTTTAATACTTTTAAAGAAAAAATTTTATTTAATTTAACAAAATTTTAAGCAATTAATGTACTTTAAACAGAGATCCCTTCATTCAGCGTCGGCCGATGCAATACGAGTAATTAAAAAGGCGTCACTACGCGCAGAAGAAATTAATTTCATTTCGTAATTGAATTTTTAAGTCCTTGCGCCTTCGCCACCGCTTCCTGCATATCTTTCTATCAATTCGCTTTTTGTTTTCTTGGAAACATCTTCATTTTTATTAAATTAAACGTCAATTTTTACGTAATCAATAACTTTCAAATTTTATTTCTATAATAAGTAACGCAATTATTTTATGTCACAAGCATTAAAACTAGAATAATTTTGTGTCTTGAGGTTATAAAGTATGAATGAATTTGATAAAAGCAAAGACACAAAAGAGTGACGCGCGTTTTTATCTCTCGTCTCGCTGCATCGCTGGGCGTTTTGTTGTTAATTGCGCGGCGCAAAAATGTTTTTCTTTCCGTTTTTGCCAATTAAGTTAAAGCGGCAGCACTGCCCTTAAATTGCCCATTATTCTTGCTACCCTTTAGGAGAGCGCATTCTTTTTAACTTGTCTTCTTTTCCACAAACGCAGAGGCGGTAAAAGTGGCAGTGTTGATTTTAGATCGCTTTTAATTGGCTACATTTTCCTCAAAAACTGCAAAAAAACTGATAGACAAAAAAAAGTAATTAATAATAATAACAATTTGCACAAAATTTGTTTGTTTAAAAAAATTAAAACTCACAAATTAAAAAAAAGAAAACAAATAAAATTAGTAGATTCAAGTACTTTTTTAAAATTTTATTTTCTTCAAAGTGTAATCTCTCATTGTAATCAAAAAAAAGGAAGACTTTTAATTTGCAACAAAAGGAACAACGATTTGAAGTGCGGAAAAATTAAATGGAGTTGCAAACTGTGCAAGTGGAAAAAGAAAAAGACGTCGGAAGTTTTTCCCTACAGGATTTACGCTAAATTTATTCTGACACCGTTCACAGCATAAAAATTCATTAAATTTCCACGGTAAACTCAATATTTTCTTAAATAAAAAACAGATATACAGAAAAAAATTCAAACATTTTAAAATCTTAAATTTTTTTAAAAATTAAAATAAATTTATTACTTTAAACATCTTTAAAAACAATTGGCATTAATTTAATTTGTTCCAGAAAAAAATGAATTGATTTATTGAATAATTTACGATTGTAGTGAATACTGTTTTTTGGCATGAAATTAATAATGTGAAATTTTAATTTTCACAATGATTTGCAGTTGAATAAAATGTCGCGCATAAAATGTTAATATTTATTATTTTGAATTAAAATACTAAGCATAAATCATGATCTATTAAAATATACATTAATGTAGCACTAATAAATTTAATAATATTCAAAGTTTGCAAATTATTTTTATAATTTTTATTGGTAAATCATGTAAAAAAATATTTGTGGATTGTTATAAATGATTCATGAAGAATCATATGATATAAAATGTTTGCGGTGAATTTTTTAAAATTCCACTTTTTTTCCGGTTTCCACCTTGTTTCAGTTTGTTACACTTTGATTTATTAATCGGAACTTTGGTTTTCTAGCGGTTTGCTGATATTACCAGTAATTTTTTTATCCCAACCGAAAACAAAAAAATACAACAATCTGCCACTAAAACTTTTAATTACTACATTGAATGTTGGTAAATAATAATCAACATGATTAACTATTGATAGTCGCAATCAAATTCAATATTTGAATGGGAAAAAAAGTTGAATAAACAATCGGGGATTAAATCATGCAGCAATTCAATCACTGGCGTTAAACTACTAATTACAACTGTATAATCTCTGTACATAGACAAGATTATTTTTAAAATAATAAATATATTGTTGTTAATGTGAGTTTAAATGTTTTAAAAGTTTAAATGTGAGTTTACGTTGAGATTGAATGTATGGCTGGTATAACGTGGAGGCGCTGGGCATTTCTAGTAATTTTGTTTATATATGGTTTTTAACATGTGTAATTACGGAACGCGTAAAAATAATTTTAGTGTTGCGTAGCAGCAATTGTGCGTGTTGCATTAAAGGGGCGGCATGGGTTGGCGGTGATTGAAGGCCCGTGTGCGGTCGCCATGGCGATCGCAAATGTGTTGCACAATCACAAATGCATTGCAGGTATGCGTAGGGTTGGCGCAAGTCGACAAATATCATCCGAACAACAACCCCTTTTCGTTCAACGCGCACCCGTTGCGAAACGCCGGCGCGCGTTGCACGACCGGGTGACGCGTTTGGGGGCAGCGCAAGCGGCATGGTGTCCGGGCAAATTTGATTTTCTGTAATTTATATTATAGGCCGTTTCACTTCGGTGCGCGTCGATTTGTTCGATATCGGAATGATGCCGGAAACGCAGGCGGCGGCGCAACGCGGGTCGATTCAGCGCGCGCGGCGGGCGGCAAGCTCGCGTAAAAAATAATTTATTGCCGAACGCGGCGCAATGACAATAGGGCGCAACGCGCGATGTCGATCGCCGCCCAAATTGCGCACCCGCTTTTTATCCGGGACGGTGGATTTATTGCATGCAGGGATGCGTTTTGCATAAAAACTAAATAAAATCAACAGATTCCCGTGTTGCGCACTACTGCCGCTTAAATTTTTATTGCGCAAACATGGCTGTAATGAAAAAATAACAAAAACGCGTTGCAAGAATATGACTTTTCAGATCGAAAAGTAACACAAAACAAGCAAAATAAATAATATAACATGCAACAAAATAAACGCATCTTTAAATATTTTTTTAAATTGTAGCATATAATATAAAAATAACAATGTTTTTATTTACATTGTTTAGAATACATAAATTAGTTTCAATGGTACAAATCCTACAAATTTTTTTAAAATATTAGGTTTTAGTTATAATGTTGAAAAAATTTTTTGAATCATACCTAAATATTTAGTCTATTAAACAAATAAAAAATATGTAAAATATAAAATATTAACGAAGTTATTAATTTTTAATTTTTGACTCTGGATTTTAAAGTTATTGAATTAGAAGTTGTTTTATTAGAATAAAATTAAAAACAAATAAATTGACAAAAATATCATTATAAAATTATTGCAGAATATTATAACTTAATTTATTTAGAAAATTAAAGTAAATTCATTAAAATATCTAAATTAGTTTAGTAGATAATAATTTTGAAATTTCAACAAAATTTTTCATCAACATTATGAAAATAAATTTTTGTTAATTATTTTATTAACTTAAATTGCATAAAGTTTTCATTAATCTACTGAAAAAAACTATAAAATTGTTTAAGTTTTAAAATGTTAACAGAGAATATTGATGTTTAAATTGAAATTTTAGATTTTAAAATTGTAGTGAAAATTAAAATGTTTTATAACATGTATGAATAACAAATAAATTTACAAAATTATAATAAAATTATACCGTAATATAATAATTTAAGTTATTGAGAAAATAAATCTAGATTGTTTAAAATATCTTAATTAGTTTGAAAGATAATAATTTTTAAATACCAAGAAAAAATATTAGCAGCTATATTTTTAAAAAACAATATTGTTATTTGATTCATTACATTAAGTCCTGTATTTTTTATTCTAAAATTAGTTTAATGTTATTGACAGATAACATTAAAGTTATTTCCATTCTCCATACAGACTTGAAAAATCCATTAGTTCTTGTTTGGCAGGGTGCAAACATTTTTAAAAGTATTGGCACGTTTAGGGTGCATTTTAATCTATCTACGTATATTTTTTAAATGCATTTGAAAGTTTATTCGTCCATTACAAATGCCATTAATCAATAAAAAGTATTGAAAAAATAATAAAAATATTACAAAAACAAAAAATAAATACATCGTTATTAGTTTGAATAAAATTTTAAAAATTTACAATTATATTTTTTATATTTTGTTGAGCTTAGTTGCTTATTTTGAACATAACCTACCCCCAAAACACGCATTCCAGCCACCCCGCATTGGACAACGCCACCGCACGCATGAATGCAAAGCGCCGCGACGTGGTACATGAAATATATTAAACAAAATAAATGTGCACTATGCGCACATCACAAACAGATGTAAATACTGTGTGTTTTAAACGTTTAAAATAACTTGCAAAGACTTTATGGAAGTCAAATTGTTTATTTTGAATTTAAGAATTAATTGCATTGAATTGAAAAAAACAATGTTTATTTAAGAAGTATGCAAAAATATAATGAATAAACTGTTTGCTTCATTTTTATTTATTTATGTATGTTAGTTTATAAAATATCAAAAATTTAATGAAAAGTGTTTTGTGAATAAAGAAAATCTTTGCGAGTTTGTTGTGGTCAGTTTAGATTCTTGTAGCATTTGAACCATTTTTAATAAATTGTTATTATAAACTGAAGATTATCAGAAATTTATTATTTTTTAAAGTTAATATTTTCTGCATTAATGTATTGTTTTTATTGAGTTATTAATATGATTTTAGATTTATGTTCTTTCTTAAAAAGCAGATTTGTGTCAACTTTGAATCTTTATATTCGTGGTAATGTTAAATTAAATTATTTTAAATAAAATGCATTAAAATGTGCATTGTTTGTCTACATAAATCTATAATTTTATTATTTTGTTTTTTTTTTTATTTAACGTAGTTATAAGGTGTTTTGTATATAATCTCTCATAATTTTTTCTCTGCTTCATGAATTTCTTGCATCTCCCTGTCAATTTTCCGTAATCTATATTTATGTCCCTCATTGCAACGAATGCACGAATGCACGATACAAATGTACATCATGCAGTCCGGAAAATGCGCGTTTTATCGGCAGCGCGCGCTTTGCATTCGCCACCCACAGTGGCGGCGGCGGGTGCGTGCGCGCTGATGGCGTCGCGGCACGCATCAATTTTCCATCATGCCATGCAAAATAAAGCGAATCGAACAAATAATATGTGCAAAAGCGACGCAGTTTTGTGCGGCCGTGCAGCTGCGGACTCGAAATAAATCCATAACCGCCCCTCACACGCGCCGCCCCTCATCTACCGCATGCATATTGCATGTGTGCACTCGCGATTGTTGCAAGGACAACGCAATGTAATGGCATTTGTTTTTTCCTCGCGCAAAAATTGCATTAATTTTACGCGACACAATGAAATTAATTTGATTTTTTTGGGATTTGTTTATATTATTTTCTTATAAAAGCAATAATATATAATTAAAGATGTTTAAATTATAAAATTTTAGTTTAAAGATAGATTGTTGATATTTAGAAATTTTGGAGTTTAAAGTTTTTGGTTTTATGTTATTAATATCATCTAAAATAATAAGAAAAACTAAAAACCATAAACATAGTTTTATTGAAGCTTTTGTTGATAACTTGAAAACAAATTATAACAATTAAACAGAATTAGGCAAAGACAAACATAAATAAATTGTCTATAATATAAAAGTTAATTTATTACTATGTAATATATTATTTAAAAGTTGTAAACGTTTTAATTAAAAAATTATTAGAGAAAAAAATATATAAAAATTTCTACATTGATTTTTTCCTAATAACATTTTAACCAATAAATATTAATTAAACAAATTTAATAAAATTAAAATAACAAGTAAATTACCTTTAAATTAGGTTCAATTAAAATATATTATTTTTATTCGTTTAAATATTATTCAAAAAATATTAAAAAAATCGGTAAACATGTCTTTAAATTATTATTTATAACTCATAAACTAATTAAATGTATTTGAAATATTAAATTAACCTTTTTTAATTAACCTTTATTATTTAAAAGTTATTTTACGTTTAAAGTTAAAGAAACTAGTGAAACTGTTGAAAGCTCAATGTTTTCCTCTTTAATTAATTTTTTTCATCTATCTTTAATTGCACGTAATGCAATATGTCGAGATTAATCCGATTTGTGTTTTGCAATTGCGACAATGCTCACTTCTCCAGCTGCCTCGCGGCCGCCACGAGCAAATCAAAATCGAACTCTCATTTCGCGCGACGAATTTCCTACATTTCCTCTGCTGCCAACCAGTCATCGGAGAGGGCGGCAGCGGCGACACAGTCACACGTCACCAGTTTATCCATCAACCTCCATTACACATTATGTTACAATATGTATGACATTGCCATACAAAAGTTGCGCAACACCTACGCTAATATGCAATGCAAATGATACAGATCAATCAAAAATATTAATAATATTCAAATTGCAATTGCACGCTGAAATGAAGAGGATATTTGCATGATGATTTTTGGCCGTCATTAACATAAAATAAAACAGAATATTTTCACCATATGTGCCTGTGTGATATTACCCTGAACTAATTACTTCAATGTAAGTGCAGTCGCACGAAGGACATTCTAATTGACAAATTGTGTTACTCATTATTGAAGCTTTCATCAATATGTAGGAATATTTGTTATTATTATCATCATCATCAGTGAAATGCGGAATAGACCTTTTGATATTTTTGTATTGGAAAAATTGGGCAAAATTAAGGATAATTGACATTTATGGAAAAAATATATTTCAATTGAATAGAGTGCGGATGATTTTTCATTTTATTGATTAAGCTATTAAAATCTAATTACTGGACGTAGGGTGCGGTGGATAGTGAACGATAATATCCGGTCTATTCTTTTCTCTTTTCTCAAAGTCCTTTAGGTATTAAGAAACGCGGTGGCTTTCAGTTTAATCAAAAGGATTAAATGGCCAATGACTTGCTGGAAAGTTTTTATTATATTCTGAAGAATATGACAGAATTTTGGTGTTGTCTTAGATTTTTGAAGATAGAATTTACAATTAAAGATATTATTTATTGGTAAATGTAAAAATTACCAACAATTAAATAAAATAAGATTAAAATAAACTCTAACTGTTATTAACAATTTTACTTTTTGTAGGATATTATTTTTATTTATTTATTTTATTTTATGTTTTTAAATTTAAAAAAAGACAATTTTACTATTAGACTTATAAAATTTAACGAAAAAAAACTAATAGCAATTTATCTAATTTTTTTATCTTTTTTAAATAAATTACAGATTTATAAATATAATTTATTAAAATTGATTATAGCAATATATCTAACAAATTTAGAGTTTTTTAAATACCTATATTGTTATCGATCGTATTTGGTTACTACTATCGGTCTAGAAAGCCGGCATTAGTTTTGGTTCTTAAATTAATCTAGAGAAGCTGGACGATACCTTTCTTACTTTGTTTCTTAGAATCGGTCCAGTGTGCAGTGTGCATAGCTAACAGCCAAGATCGACAAATTATATAAAAGTCAGTTTTATTTTTAAGTCACAGAGTCAGAATTAGTTCTATCAAAGTTCTAAAATTATAGTTTTATTAAAAGTCTCAAATAGACTTCTCATTTACATAGTTCCAGAGTTTTGTCAGTCACAATAGAAAAATCTCTCCGAGGCCGAGGTATTTGGATAATTCAGCCGCGTCTCCCGCGCAACATTTATTATTACCACGTTTAAACATTATTAACAATTTAACTATCTTTCCAACTATAATCTACATTTTTGTCAAAAAAATAATATTATTTTAATATAGCTAAAATTCTACAAACTAAAACAGATTAAATTTGACATTGTTTTTTTTTTAATTTAAATCTATTAGTTGAATTACAAAGTTATTAACATTTAAGGAATATGTAGTCATTCAAAACCTTTTTAACTTATTTCTTACTTGTTTCTTATTTTTATTTATTTGTATTATTATCTAATAATTTATAAATTAGTATTTTTATACAATTAAAAATAAAATTTATGTTTTTAGAAATAAATATATTTTATTTTAAAAATTACTCACATTAAGAAAAGATTCAGTTTTGAACCGATTCAGTAAAACTTAATAGAAAGCCTATAACTTTAGCTACCTATTCTATTACTAATTAGAATGTAGTAAATTAATATAAGATAAGAATGAAGAAAACACTTGTTGATTCACTTGGTCCACATACGGCGTACACGAGGCAAACACTATGAACCTAATTTGTGCATGACCCTTCTGCTTACATCCCGCCCACCGCTGCCGCCACCAACGTCCTGCCGAAGCCTGCAGGATAATAACTGTGCCACGTGAGGTCTCCACACTGTGCGTGCAATCTACCACAATCAGTGTGCATCACTAGCCTAATAATATATTCCCTTTAGCAACCATTAACAAGATTGATCAATATCTCTTCTTCAAAAGATGGCATAAAATTAATCATTTCGTAATCAAAATACCAACAATTATTTAAAACATATAAATAATTGTAAAAACATTTATTTAAGTATTGTTGAGTGTGGTCACGAAGTGTTTAAGATTCATTATGTTGAAAAACTGCACTATGACACTTACTTAAAATTGATTTTTCAACATTCATTTAAATAATGTACTTTTTTGTACTTGAGTAGAGTTTTGAGTTAAATTGGACAACGTCAACAAATTACTCTGGGCAATACGCCACAATCGAATTTTCAATCATCTAGAGTTACACATGCATTATTAATGTGTTTTAATTAGACAATTGTTATTTAATAAATAATTTGCCAATTACATTGCAATTGAAAATTAACTAATTGTTATTTATAACAAATTTTCCATTGTTGTTGCTTTTTATTTACTACTTATGTGACAATAACAGTCAACATTTAAGTATAATGCTACAATTATTACTGTTTATACAAAATTATTTTATTTATTTATTTATATATAAAATAAAATAGATTTTAAACTATGAACATATTTATTTAATTCTGAAAGATAGAAAACCAAAAAGAAATTTTTGTTACTTACAAATTTTGCAACAGAACAACAAGCAGAAACATTAAAACAATAAACTTTAATTAGCAATATGAAATAAATAAATTGTAGATCAATTGTTTTCAATTTAATATAATTATTTTTTTTTGTAGTTTTACAGTTATTGATACTTAAGAAGTTAGTTTGAAAATCGTTTCCAATTCATGTATAATTCTAATTCACTTTACTAGATAAATATAATATTAAATTTAATCAATTTCAGAAGTAAATTTAAATAAAATAAATTAAATTATAAATTATACAATGTTAAATTTTTTTAATTATTTCATTTATTTTTTGAGTTATTATTGATTAAAAACAAATTAATTTTGTTTCAAAATAATTCTACAAGCTTGTTTTTGATATTGTTTCTGTTTTCTCTCATAAACAATTTAATTTTAAATATTTATTTAATAATTTTTTTTATTAACAAATTATTTTATTTATTAAATTTTACAAACAGTTTTACAGTATAAATATTCTTTTAGAAATTATAATCGATGAAAACCTAAAGATTATTTTTTGTTTAATTATTAAAACAACATTTTTTATTTTATCTTTAATAAATACGGTTGATTATGATAATAAATTCATAGCAGTTTATGCATATTTTATCTAGGCTCAGTTGGAAGCTAATTAAAATGACAATTTAAAATTTTAACTATCGAAGCATTAGGATCAGAAAATAGGCAAATATAAAATCGCCGGCGCTCATTTCATATGCAATTGCATTTAATAGTCACGAAATGCAATTCTGCCGTCCGCACAGCCAGCCGCCCGCTTATGCACACACTCGCCACCCCTCAGCCGCGGTCCCCGAATCTATCGAACGTCGAACTGGGCTCAGTCGCCACACGCTGCTTACGCTGCTGGCACGAAAATTTATCATTATTATAATAATAATTATGATTATGATTACATTATATCTATCATTTATTATATATTATACAATATGGCGCGTGCGAGTGAGACGAAGTGAAAAAGGAGCGCGTCTATAATTGGAAAATTGCAGTGTGCACGGCGCATGCGTGCGAAGGAAATGCTAGCAGGACAATGCGTGTGCCAAGTGTGCGAAGTGCGTTTTCGATTCCGGTGCCGGCCTGGTCGAATTAGAAATTTGCAATTTGCATTCCGGGCATCAAATTGAAAATTCTATATCGCTGCCGAGTGTGAGAGCAACTCGAGTGCACTCCTCTATTAGTTGTTATAATAATGAATTATATCTTCCAATCATGCACTGGATCAATAAAACTATATTAATTTTTTACATGTTTATTATTTACTAATAATTTTAATTATTAAACTTTAGGTATTTAAATGAGAAAGAAAACTATAAAACAATCAATGTTTACATTTTATAAGATTTTTTACAATAAAGTAGAAACTATTTACAATTACTAAACAAAATTTTGTAACTATAATAATAATTACATTTAAAATTAAATTTAGTTTATAATCTTGTCATTATTTTTTAAGTAGTTACACGCATTTTAAGATAAATATTAAATTCAATTTAAAAAAAAATTAACAATCTACCTTAATATCAATCAAATAACTAAAATTATTTGAATTATTAAAATTATATTATTTTTTAATGTTTGTAGCAAATTAAAATTATATATTTCATTCAGTTTGATAAAAACAAGGAAAACAAATTAATTGTTTCAAACTAAAGCACTACATCAAAAGCAAAACTTAAATGTTGTTATTTAATAAACAATATTTTATTTTTACTTTAAATTTCTACCAACTAAATCAATTAATCTTTCTTTAAACCTCACAAATTGTTTTCAATTTTTGAAAACAAAATTTGTGATATTTCTGTTCTTATTTATTTTTCGTATTTTATTTTGTTATTTTAGATATTTTTGCATATTTAACATTTGTATTGGAGAGTCACACGCACTTTTTTAACATCCCAATATCGTCCTTGCGCCCTCGTCCTGCAACATCCTGACTACTCTCGCACCCTTCGTTGCGTTAGCATTTGTTCAACCCTCACACGTACCGTGTCCAGTGCAATTCAAACTCCATATTCTAACCGTGCTATTTGATGCTGTGGCATGTGCTCTTACTAGGAGACTAGGATTCATTAATGTCCATAACCTTACCTAAGCATCTCTTAAGCTTTGAACAAAATCAACTAGAATAAAAACTCCAACAAAATAATTTTTATTGCTCTTAAAAATCATTAATATAAACTTTAATTTATTACAAGCAAATAAATTTAACAAACAACACTAAAATTGCAAGAATACTCCAGAATTTCTACAGTTTAAACAAATTTTTAAGAAGATGTGCTTTGAAATTGTTTTTGAAAACATTTTGGAGTTTAATAATTTGTGTTTGTGATTTAAGCAATTTTTGATTTTACCATGTCACTTAGTGTCCTGGCACGCACGTACGCCTACCCCAAATGTGCTTGCTGTAGATGTAGTTCTTGTGTGTACACATTACTCTGCTGTGTGAGTGCATCAAGATCAATACGATTCGTAAATGCAGTCAATGCACATTGCGTGTGGACTGTCCAACATCCTCGTCCTGGCAAAGCTGGCGTAATACTTTGTAATTCAAATTTAATTTACGTTTTACTACACAATTTCATTCTTATAATTGAAACTTTTTTAAAACAGCAAAGATCTACCTGTAATCAGATCAAAATGCCATTTATGCGTTTAAGGTTTCAATAGAAAGAATTTAAAAAAATACTTTCTCTAATTGTGGTTGTAAACTAAATTGTTTTAAGTACGGATTTTTATTAGATACTCACATCTGACTTGTTTGATTTAAATAATCGTTTTAATAAGAATGTAAATTGAATTTGTTTTGTATGTTGCATTTGGCCAGCAGGAAAAATGCATTATGTGCCGGAAAACTTACTCTCGCTGCCCGTGTGCGAGAATATTGTTGCGCACGCATCCGACAAATGCACGATTTTGCATTTTGCGCATGTATGCGACCGTAGGCATTTTGCGCATCATAATTAATTTTAGCGAAAATTCCACAATTTTCATCGGCACGGATAAAATGCACAAATATATCATGCATAAATTTTGCCAAAAATTTGTAATTCTCTCAGCGACAAATTCAATCATACCAATCAATTTCAAACAAGATATTTCCCAAAAATTAAAAATCAATTTAATATAAGAAAAAACTCATTCCCGTCTCAAACCAATCAAAAAATTAGGAAATCTTTATTGTTAATTTTTAAGACAAATAATATATTTACAACAAAATTTTGTAAATTTGGTATAAAAAAAACAATTAAATTAGACAAAAATTAATCGCAATGTGTTGCAAGCAATTCATGTTGTACCAGTGGCAGCGGATGGAAACGGCAGCGACCTGCTCGCATCGACACATCTCGCATCTGGCACACAAAATTATTATTATTATTGCCCAATTCGTTGTTGCATTATTGATTAATTTTTGTTAGTTTTGCTGCATTTTCCCTGTACAACCTACGCCTCCAGTATATAATTCAAGAACAAAAATTTACCACGCACTAAAACCTAACCTAAACAAATATAAATATTGCAAACACAATATCAATTTAAAGACATTAATATATCTTAAACTATTATTTCTGTTTATTATTTTCTCAGTTATTTTACTGTTAAACTATTCAAAAAAAGAGATCAATTAATATACTTTAGAAATTATAATTATTCAATAAAAAAAAAACTATCTGTAACTAACCCAGACAATTAAGGTACTGTTTATTGTGTTCTTGTTATTATTATTTATTTTTTGACAACTAGTGCTTTCAATAAACCACTCATAACAAAACTATTATCATAAACTAAGTTTAAATTATTTTTTATATATAAAAACTAATTTAAAAAAATTACAATAATCAAAAAAAGAAATTATAATTATTTAATAAAAAAAACTATCTGTAACTAACGCAGACAATTATGGTACTGTTTATTGTGTTCTTGTTATTATTATTTATTTTTTGACAACTAGTGGTTTTACTAAGCTACTGATAACAAAACTATTGTCATAAACTAAGTTTAAATTATTTTCTATATATAAAAACTAATTTAAAAAAATTACAATAATTGAAAAACAATGTCAATTTAAAGAAATAAAATTATTTGTGACTGATATCCTTATTTTATAATTTTTACTGATCTTACTTTGAAAAATGCATTCATTGTTCTTTCTAAATTTTTATTACACAATACAAAATAAATTCTATCAATATATTCAGAACAATTTATTTATTGTTACTTTTATTATTGTAACGTTTTTATTTCATTAATAATTTCCCGCATTTACCTCTTCATTCTTGTAATTCTTGTAAACACAACAGTCACAGTAAAATAATATATTTCACAGCGCATCTGTCCATTCATAGCCATTACGTGTATGTATAACACACCTCAAGAAAGCGCACTGGACCATTGAATGTGCAATGCGTTGTCTCATTACGCTCACTATGTGCCACCTTACGCGGCAATTGTTGAATGCGCCAAGCGTTGGCATTCGTTTACTTTCGTCACGCTTTTGAAGCACTTCAACACACCAGCAGTAAGCTAATTCAATAGTTTCACGGACATTTTATTTTTTGTTTTACTAAACACTATAGAAACACACTATGAAAAAAATGGAAAAATAAACTTTAATTGAATACTAAAAAAAACTAGAAACGTAAAAAGTGGTTTTAAAAATGAGGATAATGAAGTAGAAAGATGATTAAAAGTTAAAATAAACTTGTGAAGAATTTAGAGAGGCATGTTTTAAGCATTGTAGTAAAGATGATTTAAGGATGCTGAGAAATTGGGATTAAATTAAATGATATCTATTTTAGTTCATACAAGTTTACCTAACTTCAGTAAAATGTTTTCAAGTATTATTCAAGGATACTATCACTATTTCCACTTTTCACTCATTATTAACAGAGATTACTCTTGCAAGAAAAATTTCAAGAATTTCTTCAATTTGTGTAATATTTTTTAATTTGTTAACTATTTTTTTTTGTTATAAATTATATCAAAATCAGCACAAACAGAAAAAATCCACGTTTTTCTTACACCATATTGCCAAAAACTCTATATACTCAATCAGTAAATAAATAAAAAACGTTCGATTCGACGCAGTTGCAAAAACAAACACTTACAATTTTCCCAAATCGCCAAATGTCCTTTTTGCACCTAACCACTCCGACATCTCGGTGTGCACACATCTAGCGCCGTCTCTGTTTCCCACATGCTGTCCTTTAACAAAGCTCAGAAAGCATGTTTTCCACGTTTTGCACCACACGACAAGGATAACGTTGGCCTAGTCCTCGTCTACACTAAACAAAGCATGCAGTACATAGTTCTATCTCGGTTGAGCTAATAGCCACGAGCATGTTGCGCGTCTTTGTTGGTGGCAGCAGCAGGCATCGTTGGCGTTATGTACAGCATCGCTTGGTGGAAGCGCGTGGGGCTTATGTACTGCTGGCGCCGGCGGTCCGGCGGGTCCGGCACGCGGCCGCGTCCCCGGAAAATTTCAGTTGATAGCCAACTGCGTTAATATTAACCCTCACTCACAACACACACACACAAACTCCCTTAAACCTGTCTATACCTACAGTTTTTCTACCGCAAAAGCAACAAGAAATAATAGATAATATAATAAGACATACTCCAAAAAACCAAACAAATATCCCCCGTAATACAATTCACTGCAACCAGGACAAAGCTACAGTTTTAATCAACCACACACCGAGACACCGAGAGCTTTTCACATTCGGCAACTCGACAACGGCAAGGAAAGAAATCAACTCAAGGACTTGCTATTGTTTATAAAACCAGTTTGTTGTTCGAGACTGTTTACCGAGTGCATCGTACAAAATTCGGTCTACTTTTCTCTATTGCATTGTGTGAAATTGTGATTTTCTAACGCCCCCAAACAAAACAAACACCCTCTCGGACAATTGCTGAGGATTTTTAATCGAAATTGTGCTTTAAAGAACGTTCACTCTTTGCAACGCAGAAACTACGCTCAGGATCAACTCAAAACGGATCAAAATATTTTGAAACAAAGTAAGTCAACTCATCATCCGAGCAACATAGCTTTAATATTACAAATATATTAGCAGAATACAAACATGAAAATTTGTTGTAATAATGAGGAATGGAAACATGGCGGTTGTGGACTATTTGCACATGCGCAAAAACACCTGCTTATTAAACACAATCTTCTAGAATTCTACCAATTATGAAAATAATCTTAACAAAACAAAACCTAATCTTTAATTGGTAATTATCGAGATATAGGGCATAAATATTAGCTTTCCATTGACAAATCCTAGAGAGGATAAATGTACTAGGCATGCGCAGTTCACAAGAATGCAAAAAATACTCGCATAAAAAAATAATCACAAGATGTCAACGCCATCTTTATTTAAGAAAGCACAACATTGATTTCAATTGACTTAGTTACTAAAATGCAAAGTGTTTTAGATTGGAAATATACAGATAGGTACAGTACAAGAACTAATGAAAAGATAGTTAGCGTTTTGGTGGATTTACTAGGATATATAACTGCATGACTTATGTTTAAGTCACTTATTAATTCACTTATTATTAAGTCACAAAAAATCTTTAGTGATTTAGTAACAGACTAAAATTAGTTTTGTTAGTTTTATTTAAAAAAAATAACGAAGATTGTGAATTCAATTTTAAATTGCAAATGGCGTACTTGTGTAGTACTAACATGCGGCCATGTTTCCAAATTTATAATAATTTTCTATCAAAATTAAAGATTCTATAAAGATTTAAGGACTATTTTTAAGTTTCTAATCCTCATGAAAAAACGAGTTTTAATGTTTAGCTTAATTTACATGTACCTAAATGGTTGTAAAATTGTCTTTTTCTAGATTAAATAAATTATCATCTCGAACGACCTTTAAATCATCTAATCAACTTCCTAAGCAAGAAAGAACCAAATTTAATCTAAATCTCTATTTAAAAAAAAGCAAGAATCCTACACAAAAGATAATAATATTTGAAACGGACGTGTGGAGGCAACCAAAAAGTACAAAATTAAAATATCGTGATAAAATTGTAAATTTTAAAACGTGACCGCGTGCAAATCGTCATCCTTCAAAAGCTCAGCGCCAAAAGCAACGCCATTGGAACCAAACCCAAACACATCTAGTAATATACAAATTATCTAAAAATTTACTATAAATAAATCACGGACCTTAGAGTACGAAGGAGAAGTTTTCTATCGCGGCGCACGCGAGAAAAGTGAAAAAATTGTTCCTATTGAAAAATTTATTACAAATCAACACACACATACACACACCAAAATCAACACGTACACATCCCCCCTTTTACCCACCACTCCCCAGTCAGCCGAAATTCATCCCATAGTACAAGCAAAACATTGTTTAACCCCCTCCACCCAAACTAACGCAGGGAAGCTATTAGTGTTTATTAAAATTGTCAAATTTTAACGTAAGGACTTTTCCACGGACAGAGAATATACCAGAAGATAGTATACCAGAAGAGGCTAGAAGTGAGAGAACAAGAAACCTTTAATTCTACATTTGCAATCGTTAGGTGTCGCTAGTTTCGAAATTGTTTCACACTTGTTTCCGTTCGCCAGCTCTCAGGTTTAACAGCATCCTCCCCTTTTTCATCGATTTCCCCACATTTCGCAAAGGGCTCATTACGTTTCGGCCACATATTGCAATAGTCACGACAGGAGCAAATCAGAGCGAAAGGACGCGTGGTGCCGCAATCCAGCAGCGACGTTAAACAATTCGAAACGCATCGGGCGTGTACAATCCGGCTGCGGTAGCACTATCAACCAGTTTCACACAAAAAATTCAAGCGTTTCGATTGTTTAACTGCCTCACTTTGCGCATGCGCGCGGCGTTCGCCATTCTTCCACCATAGGGCAGCCATAACTGAAATACAGATTTAAGCAGCAACCGATAAACAAATGCAAAAACTATATCTATATATAAAAAGTATATGAACTACACATACACACATTGTAAACAAATTCACACCTTCGAAGAGCGAGGAGAAGGCGTATTACATTGACAATTTCGTAAATTGTCGCAATATTTCGGCAAGCTGTGATCACAGCTTGCGATTGTTTTTACTCCCCCTCACAGTCATCCTGATTCACCCCCCTAAGAACACACGAAGACACTACATGTAAGCACGCACCACACAGGAGATTCTTTTGTTTTCACGTAGTCAAGCAAACAACAGAAGCGGAGGGCTAAACGGGCTATAAATAAACTATAAATGAAGCAAACATAATTTTTATTACCGATAATTAATTAAGGACAACACGCGCGCACGCACGGAGGCTCCCAGCAAACGCAACCAAAGAGACTGTGATTTCCGGCTTGCGCGCAGCAAACCGAGGACATTTCCGGGGTGTGTGATTTCCGCGGAAACGAAATACATTTTTATATCAGAAGTTTATTGCAGATAACAAAGATATTTATCAACTCTCGCGGTCGGTATTTTTTCACACCTGAGTTCGTTCGGCGTCTTGCGGATAGGGCCGAGACAACCCGAAAAAAAAATAAGTAAAAAATCGCGCAACAAAAAATCCTACAAAAAAAACCTAAGAAGATTTTCGACTGAAGTGCCTTAAAGTCGGCCTTAAATATTCTCTCTTCCTATTTAATTAAACCACAAAAGCAACCTGGGCGCACGTGACGACGTCCACCACCAGCCGCCACCCACATGTGCCCACCAACAATCAGCAGCCATACAGAGTGTACTGTGTGCCACCTTTTATTTGACATTTAATCGTAAGTGAAGACGTGGAGGACAAGACGAAGAGGAAGAAAGTACAAAAATTCTAAATTACACGCAGATGTGGATTATTTTCGAACGCAACCAAATTAAATTAAGCATTACTACACACTAGAAGATTTAAGCATTGTAACCAATTGTGACTCGACTCAAGACGAACATCGAACCAACCAAGGTTATCAACCCGATTGGACGCACTCAACGCAGGCATTTTCGCGACAAATCAGCTATCAACTCAACTCCACCATCTTGGATTTGCCGGAAAATACCTCGTTTGCGCCTAAACCGATTCAGACAGTCAGCAGACTTAGCAAGTGATTTAAGTCTACTTAACTTAAGACTACTCATGTTAGAGTAGTGTATAAGCAAAAGACTCAGACTACTTTAGCCACTCTACTAAAGTAGTAAGAAAGTGAGTGAAGCGAGGGATTTTACTGTAGACAAAATATAAGAAAGAACTATTTTAACGAAAAAAAGGAAGTGAAAACTACGAATTTTACAAAAATTTCAAGATAATCTGTTTGGAAAAGTGACGGATTTATATTCAGGTGAGTTTTAATCATAAGCTGAGCGTTTATTAAAGTTTTGTTCAATTTTATGTGAATTGGGTTGCATAAGTTGAGAGTAAGTAAAATGACTTAAAACTAGTGGGGAATGTACGTTACTCGAAATGATTGCTGTATGAGATAACATTGTTTATATCAGAATCAGGAAACTGATTGTTTATTGTTAATTTGGATAATAATTATTGGTTGTCTGAAAACTGTCTTTCCATTACTTTCTCTACTCTCTACTCTCTATTTATCAATAGCTTCGTTATTTTTCTATGATCTTTGACATAAATTTTTTGAAATTTTTCAAAGATTTTTACAAACTTTTGTAAAATTCAAAATATTTTAAATTGTTATTGGAAACATTGGCGCTAGCATCGACGCGCGCGCATACAAATGGTTCGCACTGGATTCACCAAGGGGCCAGTGCGGCAAAGAGGCAGCATTACCGGGGGCAGCTAGGCCGCGGCGGCCATGCATGGCGGCGGTAATTGCTGACCGTATATAGGCCTACGGCCTGCACTAAATATATGCTCACACCATAAAGCATCCCAGCCGCCCAGCTGCCGCCACCGCCGCGCGCGTCCCCCGATGCGAACACAATGCAACGAACGCGCATGCATGCATTCTGCGCGCCCCACACATGCAGCCGCCGCTGCACGAGCGAGTAGAAACGCGACACAAGCGAGGACCGTGCATCCGGGGGCGGCATAGGCCTACATTCATGCGATAGTGCATGCATGGGGAGCGGCACTATGCACGACATTGATCACACTGGCGCGGTGATGGTGTGAGGCTGGCCCCCCATGTATGCACGGTGGGGCGGCGCGTGGTATGAGCAGGCTCCGGCGCACATGATCGAAAAGCGGTGTGAGGTGTTTTTAGGCCCCCAACTAAGCACCCCCGTTCGATGAAAATGTCCCATTGCTTCCATACACTCGCCGCCTCCATGCGCCACCCGCTCTACATGCATGGGATGATGAGGTACGCGTGTGGAGTAGTTTCGACCACCATTTGCTCGCTCCCAATGCGGCAGCCCGTTGATGATGGTATGGGTGGCGGACAAAATGGCCGCCGTCCCCTCTGCTGCCGCCGCCGCTAGTGCAACCAATCGAACGTGTGCATTGCCGCTGTTTTATATAAACTATTTGCGACGCGCACGCGGGCGCGAAACAAATGGAAATTGATCCGCACTGTGTCCAGCGGCGAAGGGGGCGGCCGAGGCCGGAAGGACACTTATTGACACACCGGGCACGCGTTACCCCGCGCCGCCATCCGTTTGCAAGTAAATGCACGCACGCATTGAGCGCATATATTATCGCGATTTGCGAAAAACGCGTTGCAGAAATGAATGTCGCCGCTTGCAATTGATGTCCGGGGAGCGGCTGAAAACTACCCTTTATCAACCTATCTATACCTATTATTCTCACACTCTAATACCACCTACCACACCAATTCAAATACACAACCAATTGGTAACACAAAAACCTCTTAATGTTTTTAAAAAAAGCAAAAAAAAAGTTCAAAAGCTCAAAGTAACTAGTATAAACAAACCAAAAATTCTTACAACAATAACATCTAAACGCATTTATGCCACATTACTTAAATCATCAGTGAATTTGTTCCGCTTATTCACTTAATTCAAAGAAATGTTTTCGCCTGCTGAAAATGACTTAAGTCACTTCAAGTATTTTCCACGCTTGGAGCTTTAAGCGTAAGGCAACCATTTCTATACGTAATTTCTGCATAGACGGCGTGGCTCTCTAGAGAAAAAAACGTAATAAAATTTTACGAGCGTAGCAAGGAAAAACTTCCTTTCGTCGGTAATTTTCAATTTTCTAGAGTTTCTCTATGCTTAGTTGACTTGCAGCTCACCTGTGTCAGTCACACATGATGCGAAGAGACAGAGAGGAAAGTTGTTTGCTTACAGGTAATTAGAGAGTAAAGTTATTAAAATAATATGCCTAAAATTAATTGTTGTCATAACTTAAATAAGTTGTATTTTGTTATTTTATGAAGATGCTTTTATTCGATGCGGTACGATAGGAAATAATCAATTGTTGATAGATATATATTTGATATATTTTAGGTTACCTAAAATTTTGAAATTATTTTTTTTAGACATAACCTAAGCAGGAAAAAACCGACTTAAATTAATATTTTCTTTAAGAAAGATTCCAAAATTGTGTTGTTTCAAAGAACAACAGCTTGCAATTCAAAAGATCTACTTTGAATGTCGTCAAACTGACTTAAGACAATTTCAACTAACTTAAATCAATAATAAAAACATTTATCTATCTCTAATAAATTTTTCATTAATTTCTTTCTCAATAAAAAAATTATTTCCTTATTTACTATTTTATTGCCTAGGTCAACTAAATCTTCAAATCTTCTTTCTAAAATGTATCTAAAACTCTTATTTTTAAACCTTGTTATTCTAAATATAATAAATTCACTTAAGTCAATTTCTACTAACTCGTTACTTTTTTCTAGTTACTTGTCAAGTAATTTGCCACGCAATAAATTATTGAAAACTTAGAAATTTCTTTACTTAGCACTTATGGCTTAAATAGAGAAAGATTCACTTATGCCTTAAATACAAAAATATCATGAACTGTTATTTATATAAGAAAACTAGATTGCGACTCTAATCCCTTATTTGAAGTATTTTAAAGCTGACTTAAATCACTTTCTACAAACTTAAGTCAATTATTAAACAAAACATTTATTTCTAATTAATTTTCGAATAATTTCTCTCTCAAAAAAGAATACTGTATGATGACTGTGAGAAAAGGTGAAAGACTGTGTTAAAAAGAAGAGAAGAAAAGCAAATATTTTACAGCCCATTGCAAAGTCCATAAAATTACTGCTCGATAATTAGCTTAATTGAAAATATTCAAGTCCACATAGAGTACCTAGTACAGCCAGAGACGCAGGTCATGGTTCTTAATACAAGGTGGCCCAAGAAAACACTAAATAAAATTACTATTATTTGACTTAACTCACTTCCAAACTGGCTTAAATCAACCAGCCCATTCTTTCACTTCCTAGTGTTGTTTCTCTCACTCGTACGACGCGAATAACAGAAAAACTTGTTGTTATCTCATTCGAAAAGCCCACCATAAACGTAAGATAATCATATTAAGTTGCGCATGTTGCCTAAGTTGCCTGCAGACTTAGAAAACCGTTTCTATTGCGAGAGTAGAGAAGTTGATAGAAGTGGTCGTGGGTGTGAATACGGTGGATGCTGTGGATGCTGCGGAAAGCATCTCTCCTTGTCTCCTGCTAAAATGTCTCCACTCTGACTTTTAGAATCTCGTCAGCTTTTCGGTTCTTTACAACGGCATCGCAGTGCGGTGTAGCATCCAACGTGCGGCATCACAGCATCCGAACCTGCCTCAACTTGAGCCACCTCTGCCTGCACATTCTGCATCCATCTCCCTCTAGTGCCACACTGGCATCTCTCCGGGACGCTGGTCGTTGGTCTTCATGTGTGTTTATTCACTTTTCTGCACATTCGATGCGGATAAGTGTGTGGTGCAGCCAAGTTGGTGTGAGTGTCGTTCAATGACCCAGGCGTTTCTTTCCTGCGCCCGCAGTCTTTATTTGCATGCGCCTCGCCGATTTTTTGCCTCCTTTTCTTCCTTTTTCCACCGACCCGAGAGCAGGAGCGCGCACGCACAAGCGCTGTGAGATGGAGAGGCTGCGGGAGCATGTATCTTGCTGCCTTCTTTTACTGCCTACTAATAACAGAAATAACTCGGGCGTCGACGACGAATGCGGCGAGTTCGAAAATCTAAGGCGGTTGAATGCGTTTTATATTGACCTAGGTCAAATGTGCATTAAGAAATGCAAAACAAATAGCCAGGATTGAGAAAGAAATGACTTAAATTTATTTGACTTAAGCTAGATCGATTTTAGCTAAGTCATACGAACCGATCTCGCTTTGTAGAATATGACTTAAGTCCGTTTGAAATGAGTAACCTATTTTGTATTTTAGTCATTTAAATATATTTCTCAATTTTAGATAAGCTTCCTAGAATGTTTTTTTACTAAAATTGACTCAAGCCATTTCTATCTCTACACATTCATACATTCTCAATATTTTCTGTTGTTCAGTTAAAAGTTAGATTCGTTCAAACTGAATTTGTTTTGTTTCCAGTTCGCTGCTAACAGCACGTTGCAGTTATACGACTCGTGTGCGTTTTTTCGTTTTTCTAGTTCCTTTTGGTGCGCGTTCGTTGCGCCCGTCAGCTTAAGACGCGTGCCACACGCGTGCAGACCCTACTTAAGTCACTTTCAACAGAGAAAAAAATAAAGGATTTTATTGGAAAAAAATGTTGGTTTTTATATTATATAAGAAGCTATGATCATTTAAATTTGAGACATAATATAACTTAAATCAGAAATTAACATAACTTAAGTTCAAATTACAAAAAAAAAAGAAAGAAATGCAACTTAAAATGCTATTTAAAACAAGTTATTTTATAGTAGAAATAGTTAATTCTAGTTTTTCATATCATTAAATTTCACTTAAGTCAATTACAAAAATGGTTTCAGTAAAATTACAACAATAATTACCAGAAAAAGAAAAAATAATATTTGAAATGTAATTTAAAGATGTTTTAAACTGATGTAGGAACAGTAATTATGGAATATTCTCGTTTAGTAGAATGACTTAAATCATTTTTGAAAAAAGTTGCTTTAATCAAAAAAGGCCGTGCTTATCTTTAGCATCTGTGACTTGTAAGAAGACCAGTATCACTCTTGACCTACGTTTCTACACTGAGGGACTTAAGTCATTTATTTCAATCTCATTTTCACACGCATTGCAGCATACAAATTGTCAATCGCCAATCCATTTACACCCCGATTAAGTGATGAAGTTCACGATTGCAATTTTGCGTCATCAAATTGCAATCCCAATCGCCAGTCGCAATAGTGTCATACTTTGCCTATGCACTATCGATCGAAGATGATCACCGATGCGTCGGTAATGCACCGTGTAATACGCCGCCACCGCCACGTGCTAAAAGCTGCGAGCTTTTCGCGCATCACCTGCGCTTATTGCATGTTTCGATTTGCATCAACTGACTCTACGATACTTAAATTATGTCATTGCAAACAGACATATGAAAAATTCTTAAAAAAGTGTCAAATGATTTAAATCACTTAATTTAAATATGAAAAGTTTTAAATTAAGTCTTAAAACATATGCATTAGAATATGAAAAAATTGCATATTATAACTTACTTATTTCAAAATGACTTAAATTAGTTACCTCGCAAAAAAGTTACTCAAGTATAATTGGCAAAACTAATTTAGGAATGTTCTTGACTGATTACAATAATTTCCTCTTGGTTAATTATCACCTCTTCGGAAAAATCTACTAATTATCGTAAAGCTTGACGAGACGAAAAAGTTCATTCGGTTAGGTTAATTATTAATTATACCAGGTGAATTTTTAAGAACTTTCTGCATCTTTTTGTGCATCATTGAGTTATTTGCATGTGGCTTTGACCCATGTGTACAAAGAACAACCAGCGTGCACCACGAACAATTAATAGAAAATAAAACAACTTAAGTCGTTTGGCGAGTAAAGTTGCGGAACAGCCGCGAGTCGCGCGCGCACATTAAATAATGAAATATAATGAAAATTACTCAATAGGTTATTAAACTTTCTCATTTCGTGGCGCATGCGCAGCACAATATTTCAAACCCACAAAAAGCATTCCGCTGAAATTCATTTACTTGTTCCCAGGAAGTAACTAAGGTCGATATAAAACTAGACCATGGAATAAAACTAAATTTATTATATACCGTTACTGATAACTCGTATTACAAGAAACAAGAAGTTGACCTCTTCAGAATGTTCCATATTCATGTGTAAGAATGTAGAATCTGAAGCTAAGACTAGGCATATTTACAATAAAATTCCGCACGGAAAAGCTCACCAACCTTTTCCTAAAAGATACTAACCTGAGATTAGTTACAATTAACTATAACCAGACATATAAATGGAAGTAAATAGGATCTAGTGAATATGACTTAAATCACTTCCATATGAGAAATATGAAAATCTCTTACGTTGAGTTGTTCTTATAAACCGTTTTCAATCAACAGCTTAGATTGGCATGCTAGTAATGTAGGTATGCTGGACTGAGAAAATGCGTGCTAACTAGTTTAACTCGATAACGCTAACGGTCACTGAGGTGTAGCATGTGTAGTTTACGATGAGATGGAAATTCGTATTCCCACACTTTGAGGTGTCGATGAGGAAATGACTTAAGTTAGAGGTAGATTGATAAGTGGATTATTATCGAAGAAAATCAAGACAGACCATATTGAAGTGTAAATAACATAATCAGAAAATTGTCCTAAATTACTTTATATTTTCTTTTTTTTAATATTATTTCTTCAAATAAAGAAAAATACACAATTTTTTTTTGAATTTTTAATTTCCTAATGTGACTAAACTTAAGTACAAAATTTCATAATGACTTAAGTCAGAAGTTGATCAATGAATGATTCGGAGCAACAAAATTCTAGTGTACTCTAAAATCACAAGAATAAACAATATTATTTTTTATTAATTTGAAAGTAATTGACTTAACTATATAAATTATTGACTTATTATATTATTGACAGTTTTCAAAACAAGAAAAATCAAACAATGCATTTCATATGTATACGCATATACCAGTAAAACATAATTTTCTCTATACTTTAACTCCATCTAAATTGACTCAAACTAACATTTTCTTGCTCTAAAATTTCCAGCTTCCTACACCATCAGAATTCAACCAACATCTCAGAATAACCAACCACATCAATCAACAACCATTCCTAACCTAAACTAACGAAAGACTTCAAACGAACAACTGACTTACGTCATTTACGTAGAACATCGATGCATTGGCCGTACGCTCGCAACATAAATCCAACCAGGATCAGAACTACCCGAAAAAAGACCACGAAAATCTCAAGAAATCAAGTTGAAGGTTTAATGTGTATTCTGCCAACAGCAAAATGTAAGTCACTCTTATATTACACTCAGAAACATAAGTTGCTTAAGTTATATCCGAGAAATAAGGATAATAAAAAAGATGAAAAAAAGTGCAGGCCAAGAGAGGCGAAATGCATTTATAATAGACGTGCTTGCTATTAATCTAAGTCAGATGAACTCGCCTAGGTCGGTGAACAACTATTTTATACAGGGTGTTATTGAAATTTGAAAAATTCCGAATTATAATCTAAAATGTCTTGCAAAGTAAGATTAGCATAGAATACAGAATACAGTGTCTAATAAGGCATCTTTCTGTGTCACACCGTATGTTCCTTCCTAACAAGCAACTAACTATAACTAAAGATGTAGAAGATCTCCGCACTCGCACTAAGTCGAAGATGTTAAAGAAGGCGAAGAAGTCGGAAAGAATCGCGAATCGCGAAGAAGTCCACACTCCAATACCACCACCACCAGCAACCACTCCTAGACACCAACGCAACTCTATTCGTCTTCTCTTCGACTTCTTCGTCTCTCAGCGAGACTATTTGTTGTCGAAGTCGACATGAGTGTTGTGATGCGAATGCTGGCAATGTTGAAAAATGTGGCCGCGACAATGAGGATAATTCATCCGGTTGACACTTGACGCGCATGTTCGCAGAGAGTGGGGGTATTATTCAAGAAGACATTAGTCGTCTGGAGATTTGCATTATTACGACCTCGATGACTTTTGACTCTGGTGGACTCTATGCGGAGTGATGTATACATTCAGAATACAGTAGAATGGAATATGTTTGCAAATTGAGAGTGGAGATGAGATTTGTCGCATATTTAACATAAAACTCAGGAACTGTCATTTCCAAAAAATTTCAACATGATTCATTTATAGATGGTTTTAATAGACTTGTCATTTTGTTTTTTACTGCTTAGAAAATATCTCAAATATGTGCAAAAATAAGAATATAAAGCTTCAACTGACTTAAGTCAGTTCCTTGAAGAAATAGGCAGGAATTAGTCGAAGAACAATTTGAACCGGGAAAAGTTCCCGTATTTCACACATAAATCACTTTAAATTATTTTAATGTTTCTGATAACCATAATTATTATTTTTTAAACATTTAAAGCTTTGTTTTTTTTTTTTTTTGGTTTCAATCATTTTCTGGACTTTTTGGCCACGTAAAAAGCTTTAAATCAAAAATGGCGTAAATCACTTCCTTGATGTTATTTACAAAAGCAATTAACAGATAAGACCACGTTGAATTGTTAATACTTAGGTCAATTTTAAATCTCTGCATTATGCTTAAGTCACCTTACTATCATTGTTGTACTTTTGAATCTATTTATTTATCGAGAGAAATTAAAATAACTTTACTCTATTCATTGCACTAATTTTGATTACACAACAAATTTTTATCTCCAATCATTTTGCTCATTTTTCTCTGGCTCAAGTCAAATAAACATCGCGATAAATACCAGTCGCAGTACACTCCAAAGTGTAAAAAGGCGCTCAAAACTTTATACACTTCATAAAATCGTTTTAAACTATTGCACAGTTCAACTTAGTGACTTAAGTTGAATATGCTGTCTTGCTTTTATCGCGGCGCGGTTTGCAAATGCATTCGATTACAAAACGACTGATTAATTAATAGTCGCACACTCGATTGAAACGTGGAATTCGTACGTACTCAGAGATAAAACTTTGGCGCTGCTAACGAAAAACAATATTGAGTAAGTTATATGTATTAAGAGGATTTTTCTGTTTATATTGAAATATTGTAGAGGAAACAAAAGAAAAAACAAATAAAAAATTATAAATAAATTAGGAAAAAGTCAATTGACTTAAGACCATTTTGGTGATTATTAATGCGCAATGTTGCTGAGCGCGGAATGGCGGTTGACTGAAAATTGATAGTAATTAAAACAATAAGGAAGTTATTAGAAGAAACGCAGGGGACGACGACAAAACGTCTCATTGATTACACCGGCGAACGAACGCCGCGCGGCGTAATTATATGACGTTCGACGAACTCACTACGCATGTCTGACTTATGTTAGGTATGCACTATATGCCAATAATATTAAATTTTCTACTAGAACAGAAAAAAGAACAGAGAAATAGATATTTACTTTAGTTAACCATAATAGTGACTTATGTCATTTTTAAATCTAACTTAAGTCAGTTTCTAGAAAAAAAATTTTAGAAATTAATGCAAAAATAATTTGAACTTAAGACTTTGTTCAAAAAGTCACTGACTTAGCTTAATGCAAATTAATCTTTTCTTAGAACAATATTTTTTGTGTTTTGTTAATCTTGCTCTTAAATATGACTTAAGTCACTTTAAAACTCCCTTGTTCGTTTCTAATTTCTGCATCATAATTATTTTTTCTCGTAAACTACTCAAATAATTTTCAGAGCTTTTCTGGTAACTTTAATTCCCTCCTATTTGAGTTAAGTCACACTGAGCTTTTTTTATGCTCCTCCCTCAAATTAAATTCCATTTCTTGCCTTTGTAAGTACAAACATACTACAGGTCATGCTTAGAAGCATGCAACCACATGCAAGTGCGACTAAAGTCAGCTTACTCAAGCCGTGGCGGGTGTGTGCGTGCCCGCTCCCCTTCTTAGCCGGCGCTGCGGCGGCGCGGTCTTAGGCGACCGAAGCGAATGCGCCAAAGTCGCTGGCGAGCATTAGAGGCGCGCGTACTTAGAGCTCCCACACAGTCCCGCGAGTATCATCCGCGAAATTCAACTTAAGTCACATTCCTAACTGGGAAACCAATCAACCCCACCAACATCATATCAAATCAGTTCAGTTGGAAAAAAGCTCAGCTTCCAGTGAATAGCAAAAAAGTGCATAGTCAGCTAAATCATGACGTACAAAGCTCTGCTTGGACCTAACACAGAGTTAAGTTGACTTCAGTTACTGCGAAATATAAGATATTTGATAAATACTAACAGTGAACTTTTGGGACAGAGTTTAGAAGAGTTTTCGGTGGTGGTGAACATTTGGTGTATTAGCCATGTGAGCAGTGCAACTGGTGTGACATGACTTAAGTCACTTCATGGAAATTTGGAGGAACTGGGGAAAATTCTGATCTCAAATATCTTCGTGCTACGGATAGACTAATTAAAACAAATAAGTCATAATCATAACAAATTCAAAAGTGACTTAAGTTGCTTAAGGAATACTACAAAGTGCCTTTCAGGAGAGAATAGTGCCATAGATTTATCAACACAAAAAGGGTAATAGTACAGAATTTTTTTAAAAGTGCCAAGTTACAAACAATAAATGGCATAAGTCACTTTTTCAGACTGTGTTTTTTTTTAAGAAAAAATTTGCAAAAATGGCTTATAGTCACGGCCTATTAATAACTTTTTTATTTATCCAATTGCCTTGTGAGTCTAGACGTTAAAATTTTTACTTAGTAACAGAACATCACTTATGTAAACTGTTAACCATTTGAGCCAATGCAATTGCTTGGTAACTGAGTCATTATTCCGACAGAGCAGCAGTCAAAAACAGTTTTATCTTTTCAAAAGTCACTTTAAAATAGCAAAATCATCGAAGATTATTACAACAAACTGATACTACAGCGACTTAAGTAAATTTAAAGAAAACAAAATTCATAATTTATTGCTTACTACTGTCTACTATGAATCAAGAGGTAGACAATTAAATCTACTTTACTGATTTAATTGCTTAGATGGAAGCTACAGACTTAGCAAAGAAAAAAAAGTCACTTAAATCAGTTTACAGTTGGCTTAAACGTAGTAGGCGTGCCTAGAGCCGAAATTTCGGCTCGAGCCAACCGTACTCCCTCCACTCTCAACAGACTTAAGTCACTACAAATAAAAATGGCGTATCTTGTTCCTATCTATTTCTACATAATTGAGTTCATCACACTGCAATGTGATTGAGATTAAATTAATTTAAAGTAAATTCATGTCATCACACAGTTGCAACTACGCACAACTTGTGTGTCGGCAACTAAGTCGTACTCAACTTGTTTCTATATTCTGATGCAGTATGTCCTGCATTTCTCTCTGCAAACGAGAAATAGAATAAGAGATGCGATGTAACCGAGGACAAGATATGAATGTGCGTTCCAGGATAACTGTTTTATGAATAAAATCTGATGCTGTGCGCAGGGACTGAATGTTTATGGTTGGCAATGATTCTAGCTTGTCTTTTGGGTATTGCATTAATGAGTTTTAATTGAGGAACCAACAATATTTTTCTGTCAAAACAGAAAAAAAATGTTGCAATTACCATTAAATTGCTTGTTTTTCATCATATTTGATGCGCTGAAAATGGCTGCAAACTAAAATTGAAATACAAATTTTGCAATAAACACAATAAAAAATTGATGTAATTGATTCCAGTCAATTCTGTTTAATTTTCAAAGGAAGAACGAAAAAAGAAATGTTTTAGACGGAAGTGACTTAACTCATGTTCAAATTGACTTAAAACACTTTTTTCCTCTGGTCTGATGCTTTCTGAAGAATAATATTGAATAAAATAAAACTTTCCATCCACAGCAAATTTTTTGCATTGTAGCTATGAAAAGCGCTAATGTAATCTATGCGTCTATGTAGACTGTGTACACAAGATGGCTGCTTGAGTCAATATTGAGATAACGAAACACGTAAAACTCGCGCGCGATTTTTCGCGCCTCTCTTTCACACACATCTCTGCAACTAGTCACTTTTCGCCGGCTGTTTACCCTCCATCACTGAGCTCTGTACACATTGCGCACATTGCGATAAAAATAGATTATTTATAATATTTATTAGGAGGCGGCGCGAATGCACATCACTGTCTAAAAGTTTCCAGCCTAAATCATAATTATTTGAGATTTTTTGTGTTCATAAAAAAAATGCACGAATTCAAGGCAAGTGACTTTAGTCAATTTGAGATATTGTTTTTATATGCATTTTAGTTATACATTAATAACTATAAAGCTGCTGATTATTATCAATTAAAGCAATTGATTCAGAATTTATCACTGTCTCTCGTGTGAAAATGTCAAAATATTAATTACATTAGTTTTCTCGTAAACAGCAATTGATAAAATTAATATTACTCATAAAACTCTTGAAATTGACAAATGTTTTCGATTAGCTCATAGGCTCACGAGCTTTTTTGTCTTTATAAAAAAGAAACCAAGAAAATTACTAAGTTGAGTTAAGTAAAGAGACTTATTAAGTTAATTTGGGATTTTACTGTATTTATTCAAATGATGTCTTATTGCATTATACTGAATTGTTGAGTAGATATTACACACTGTACATTCTGTCACATTATATATTACGCATTCGCATAACTCGCCTGCATGCGTGGCACGCATCTGCGTCTCACTGAGTCAACCTGACTCAGCGCTGCATTTCAAGATCTCAAGACGCGCGACGCAAAACGAAAGAGGTTCGATTGCACTCTACACTCCTAAGTGTGCATGTGCGAATATGACTTAAGTGTACATGTGTGGATGCGATGGATGTGTGCTTAAGTATGAGGTAGTTGCAGAGCGACACGCATTGCTTCATTAACACAAATATTTTCCTTGCTCTTTATTGCTTTATTCCGAGCTCGTACACTGTTTTCTCACACGTTTATCGTATTATGCATTTCTTATTAATGACTGGATGTAGAAATAATGCAAAAATTTGAGGCCTTTTTGTTGGATGTGAGATGGAAATTGGCTTAAATAATTTTGCTGAAATTTGAGAAATGAGGGTGAAATGGCCACGTTTGGAAATTTATTCATTACAAGAAGGAGAACAAGCAAATTATTATATTTTACTTGGTGAGAGAGGGTTAAATTGTTTGTTTATTACCAATAAGATAATTTTTCTATATTTACTGGTTCTTATATTTTTTAAACATGGACATGATGGAAAAGTTAATTACAGTTGTAGGCATTTTATAATATTCTGCCTATATCGTAAGATTATCCCCCAAGCTTATATTATTTTAAAATCATATGCAAAAAGCTCAACTTCCCATGCAAACTATACAATCTTTTAAAAATAAGATTATATTTTCAATAACAGTCTCAAAATTGTTATCTTTTTCGTAATGACCAACAAATATAACCACTTTAATTTACTTTTTAAATAAATCTAATATCGGGTAAAGTTCTAATGTATACTCTGAAGTGGTAACTTATATAAAAATACCCGATGACTAATAATGCTATTTCTCCGTAAAAATCCACATAAAGCTCAATTTTCTCGCAGTATTTTTGCTCCAATGGGACCCATCCATTTTTTATTGTTGTTAACAAGCACAAGAAAAACAACGGCGCCAGACATGCATAAGGCGATAGACCGTGGCTAGCAAATAGCACAGCTTTCCGCATTAGAATTCCATTTAGTTTTTATCGCTCCATTGCGCCGCCTTCCGCTGCCGGCGTCGGAAAAATCGCTAAAAATAAGTTTTTCTTGCGTGCGACTTTTCGCAATATGTTGTAGAACTGGCTGTTGGCCAAGAATGAGCTTTTTTCGCACATATCTTTAGTTTAGTTTTTAAAATAGTACACAAAAAACTGTTGGCAAATTGACTTAAGTCACTTTTTTTAACTAATAGAAAATTTAAAAGTGACTTAAGTCAACACATGATACGTTCTTGACTTCAGTCACTTTTTTGATAATGTATTTTTGTGTACGCAACTGCACCAATAGCTGTCTATTTCTTTTATCTGCTTGCTATTATAAAACTCAAAGCGACTTAAAATCTGCCTCAAATTAAAACCATTATAACTGAAACTATTATAAATAATCTAATCGACAGCCACTTGACCTACGCTCCTAGACATTACCGCAACCAATCGCAGCCAATTGCATTAATATTGTAAGTGGAGTTGTTTTTAGCGTTATTCAAGACAAGACAGTGATTAATTTGTTTTCTGGAATAAAAAAAAATTTGAGAAAACAAGTTGTAATTGGTGGCATATGAAATATAAAAATTAATTATGACGAAACAAGTCAGGATATAACATTTATATTCTATGGACTTATGCAAAGATAGTTATTTTATAACATAATTTTTGATTGGTGTTAATATTTTTTTTATTATTGAAGAACTAATTATTTAAAAATAAGTTAAAATTTTTAGCAAAATAGAATGATACTATTTCTTTGATAATTTACAACATAAAAACTACTGAACTTATAATCATTCTTCATTGTCCAGTTATACAGAAGTAGTTGCTTTGTAAAATAATTGTTTATTGATTTTAATATTACTTATTGTTGAGGAGATATAATTATTTAAAAATTATAATTTAGGGCAGAACCTATTAGAATTTTTTTGAAAATTCACTACATCCAAACTATCAATGTTATACTACTTCCATTTTCTAAATGTTAATTCAATTAACTATAGTTTATTTTGCTGAAAAAACAGATTCCTATCCCAAATAGTTTTCATGTTATATACCTTGAAATCCAACGTGACTTAAATTCAGTCACTTTCCCAATTTTCTTCATAACCGTGTAATTTTCAAGATGCCTATGGTTAACAGCCCGGCATTGTTAGTATTTCCAATGACACTTTGTATATCTATGCTTATCAGCGATCGTCTAATCTCATATTGGGCGCTGAGAGACCGCCATAAAAAGAGGGCGACCATTTTGAAAAAAGCAGTGTCTCCGCGACGCGCGATAGGTGCGCAAAAAGTGACGCAAAACTTCGGATACCAAGTGATAAAGAATCATCAATAGAAATAAACTACATCATTGATAAGAAGGAATATTTTTAGTCTCAATTGTTGTAAACACACTTCTCAAATGTAACCGGAAAAATGCAATTTACGTGCGGAAAACTCGTCAGAAGAAGGTATTTATGGTCTATTTGATTGTTTGGAATATTATTTTCTTCAATACATTAATTTTTGATGCTCACAACTAACTCGATAAGAAGCTAGGTCATGATTGCCAAGCATTGCATTTTTCACCCGCAGATCAAACAGTTGAGTCTCAGTGCAGTAAGCTCTAGATACTAGTAGATGTATTGATGGCAAGAGACGAATATGCTCATCTCTAGGAGAGATGAAGAGAAAATATCCTTGCCGCGATTATCAACTCGCGACGCGGCGAGATTATTTAATAACGGAGCAATTTTTCTATTCAGACGCAGCGCAGTATGAAGCGACGCAAACAAAATGTCGTGAGGGTTTTCAACTTGTGTAAGATGCCATGCATACTGTGAAATTGAAACGTTAGTAATAAATAAATCTGTTATAGTAGGTATTAATAGTGGATAAAGTTAAGTAAAGTGGATAAAATTAAAAGCAGAAGTGGAGAATTGCTTTCAGGAATTGATTAATAGTTAGCAAAGTAGGGATAGCTATTAGTTGAGTATGGATTAAAGATTAAAAGTATGGACAGTTATGAAGGAATAAATTTGAAATTTATTGAAATTTAAGTGAAGTCTGTATTTTTTTTTTTTAATGCAGTTAAGAATTTTTGAAGTAACACATTGAGATATATCTTAAGAACACCCCAGAACTTGGAAAATTGTTTATAACTAACATTTAACATGTGATAGAAGTGTGAAATTTCAGCAGAACATAGTTGGTTAGATTTGTAATTATGTAAAAATTATTTGCTTCTAGTAACAATTCTGGTTGTTCAGTTATTTATTTGTGAATTAAGCTGAGTGATTGAAGTATAATTAAGCTGGAAGAGTTGATTAATGGTGAGAAAAGTATTGATAAAAATTAGTGATATTGGGTTAAAAAATTAAAAATATTGGAAGATGTAAAAGGATAAATTTGTGATCAATTGCAATTTTGAAAAAAATAAATAAATATTTTTTTAGGAAATTATGATATTCTTAAGTAACACATGCACTTTTATCTTGAGAAGTCGCCAAAGGTTAGAAAATTGATTATAACTAATAATCAACAAGTGATAGAAATATGAAAGTTTAGCAATATATAGTTTGTTAATTGTTTGTAATTATATAAAAATTATTTGGTTGTAGTAAATTATATTAATTGATTGATGTATAATAAAGCTGGAGAAGTTGATTGCTAATGAGAAATGTAAGGATAAAAGGTAGTTGAATTAGGATAGAAAATTGAAAATATTGATAGATGTAGAAAATTAAATTGGTAATATAATGCAATTTAAGCAGATTTTGTTAAATATTTTACTAAAAAGTTATATCATTTGAAAGTAACTTAGGCAAATTTATCGTGAAGATTTGTAAAAGAAAAGAAAATTATTTATTACCAATCACATTGAAGTTGTAAAAATATTAGTTTTATTAGGGTATTTAATTACAAACTTAAGCAAACTAAATATATCATCTGATATTTAATTCTGAGAATTCAACTACTTGTT
>JAODIE010000002.1:342287-360818 GCA_027575565.1 Diploeciton nevermanni
TTAGGGTATTTAATTACAAACTTAAGCAAACTAAATATATCATCTGATATTTAATTCTGAGAATTCAACTACTTGTTAGGAGCTCTCAACAAAATGGCAAAAAACTACATTATTCGTTATCATTTCTTTGCTCAGCCGTACTTGTGCTTTCTCTATTATCTTTTTTTGCTAATCTCTAGTGATAAAAACAGTCACATTGCCAAAACGCCTAAAAACTAAATCAAACATGCTTATCAACCAAATTATACTCATCTACTCAAATTGCAGTAAACCGAAAAATTAGTTTCTTGTCAAAGCAACGGAATATAAATTATTTGTCAAATAATTAGTACTAATGCTACTCGATTCAGTTGTTTGTTTAAACTATAATTTGCGTAAAAATAGAAAACTCATGATGAGTGCGATTATTTAACTAAATAAATCATAAAACGTGTAAAACTCTAACAAATGATAAGGCGATAAAAGTGAGTCAACAAAAATTGCTTAGTAACAACCAATAAACTATTTTAAATTTTACTATTACATCACAGAACGAATTGCATTTCATATATATAGGCGAGAGTAGTGGTGAGGTATTTGAACGGGGGTTGTCGACGAGGGTGAACGAACTGAAAGCTCCAAAAGCTCTGAAAGCTCTACCACTGCTTGTGGTACTACTCTACAGTCTGAACATTTTCGTAAGGGTAGTGGACACGCTGCGCCATCTGGCGGCAGCTGCGCCAACTCACAAGTTGTGTTTGTGTTGGCAATGATTTGGTAGGGGTTGAAGATTGAAACTTAGAAAGACAATAGTTAAGATTCTCTTGAGTTTGGATTTTTTAAAGGGTTTTCTATTATTTTTTGTTTGGGATGATTTTCCGATGGATTCAGGTATGTTGATAGGTGTAGAATGTAAGAAAAAAATCTTATTCCACAGTGATGGAAGGGGCTTGAAAAGAAAAGAAATCTAGTGGGGTGAATTTTTCTGCATTCGCGTTGGCGGTCTGTGCCGTCTGGAGATCCACCCACCGTAGAGTGCTGGAGCAAAAGAACCCCCTTCCACGTGTTGAGCTCGTGGCGCGCGGAAAAAATCCAACGTCAAGAGGGTTACGCGAGGCTCTGTACGGAGAGGGGCCGAGAAAAAATATTAGTCGCACGCGGGCGCAACGATGGGGTGGTTGCACGTCCGGTAAGTTTTATCGCACGAAAAATAGAGCCGGGGTGTGCGTGCGTGTGTGCTGGGACGTTAGACGGGGCTGAAGGTGGGGATGGCGGCAGCGCGCGACGTAAGGAAGGCTCCTTCTTTCTCTCCCTTCCGCGCGTCGGCGGCGCGGAGGAGGGCGTCGCGGAAAAAGGCGCCGTTGGGCATGCGCCGGCGCCGCCAAGATGCGCGCCTCAGCCGGTAAGGTTGGCGGCGTCGCGACGCCGAGCGCGTCTTCGTCGCACGCGCCCGCCTCGCGTACGTCGCGCCCGGTCGCTCTCGCCGCGCGCCGCGGCGCTCGCGCGCGCTTTCTTAGTGCGAAGGCGTCGTTTTCAGACGCTGGTCGTCTTTTCCGAGACGCCGACGCTTTTCTTAGTTGTACGCCGACTTTCTTATCGCACAGACGCGCGCCCGCCGCACAGCCGAGCACACACGCCGCCCCGAACACTGCACGCGTGGCTGTTACGACATCGCGTCTTGGAGAAATTTTCCGCGTTTGCCAAACTTGGTCAATTATTGCGTGCGAATTTGCGTAGTACGGCACAATTGAAGCATTACGGCGGGATAATTTACTACGCGAGTGCAAATTCAAAGTTTGGCGGAATTTGCAGAGCTTTGCTGCGAGACATCACTTGGAAATATCGAGGAAAAGCAAGGAGATACTTGGTGCAAATTCTTGGTGAACGGTGGAAATTATTTAGAGCGTGCTTTAGTGCAATCCTAGTGCAATACAATTGATTACATGTTGGTATCATACGATATCAAGTCGCCGACAGACAAGGGAAAACTAAGCAAAATGTGAGTAGTTTTCGAGTGTTTTCACTTGCTGAGAAAATTATATCAGACTGCAGATATCCAAATAAATTTTAAAAAACTTGTGAGGAAACAAGTAATTTTTTAAAGCACCAGAAAAATGTAGAAAGAGTTAGGAAAGACATCTTGGTAAAAATTCTCAATCAGAAGACAAGTGCAAGGTTGGAAAACGTGTTCCGACGCAAGTTAGGATTCTATAAGCTCCAAAAAGCTCAATAGTATCCTCTAACATTCACCTCCAGAAATAAATTATTTCAAATAAATAAAAGTAACTTGAAAAATTTAGAAGTTTATTTTGAAGATTATTAAAAATAAGTTTTTAGAAATTTATCAATTCTCGTTTTTTCAGTCAGTTATTTCTGACTGTTATGAGTGATAGTTTTCTTGCAGATATTTGTTGCGAGATGGTTAGAGCTTTCTGAGTCTTTGGAATATTATAAAATTTTTAAGTTTTGAATTTACTAGGAATTATTGCAATGTTTTTTTTTGTGATATTTTATGATAAAGTTCAAGAATTTTCTGCCCTCTTTAATTTCGGAAAATTTCTAAAAGCTGGTAATTTACTTAATCCGTCAAAAATTTGTCACAAAACATTTTTGAAGTTGATTTTAAATAATTTAAGAATTTAGCACTTCTGTGATAAAGTGAAATTCGACCTTGAAGAATTCAGTGTTTTGGTAGTCTATCTGTCTGTGACCTTCCAACCTAGTAACTCGAGCTTTCTAGTGGAAAGCTCGCTACTGACTTCATCTATTTTCAACTCATCTATTGATTACACTAATGAGATGTTCTTTGTAAATTGATGATTAATTCTCAGTTCTTTTTAGATTGACGTAAAGTGCATTGAAGAAGTGCATCTCAGAGCGGGTAGTTTTTGCTGTGCAAACCAAGCTACCTTCACTTTCAACTAAACCAACCTAACCATCGCACACGCTGCCGCGACGCCGCGCCGCCGCCGCACGCACACCCACGCCGCCCTACCGCCACCACGACGTTAACCACGGAGGACCAGACGATCTTGAACAACCTGAAAGTCGAGCATGAAAACCTAGTCGCCAAGTGGCTGCAGAATTCGTTCAAGAATTCGCTGACGGCCGCGTCGAGCGCCGCCGCCGGTCAGCACTTCCTCGCCGCCAGCGGAGGCGGCGAGTCGCAGCCGCTGCAGCAGCCGGCCTTCTTTGACCGGCAATCGCAGGAGAACGCCGCGCTGGATCTGCGCGCGCCCCCGCTCTCCATCCAGATACCGCAGATGGCCGACGTGCAGGCTAACCGGCCCGTCTTCAAGATGGAGAATGACTTTTGGTCTCAACAGCCGCAACGGCCCGGCAGTGGACAGCAGCAGCAGGGACCGCCACAGCGGATGGCGCAGAATCTGAGTAATACTTCGCAGCAGAACTCCCCGGTGCCGGGGGCTGGTGCATCTGCGGCGATGGCGCATTCGCCCGCCGCCGCCGCGCAGAATACGCCCCAGCAGCAGCAGCAGCAGCAGCAGGGCAATCATCTGCTGGCGATGCAACAGCAGCATCTCAATCAGCAGCAGGCGCATCAGCAGAGTGGGCAGCCCAGCACGCCCAACAACGGCATGCCGCAGGCGAATGTGGCTCAGCTCGCCAGCCCCAATTCGCAACAACAGGTGCAAACGCTCGCCGCCGCCCACGCGCAGCAGCAGTTGGCGCAGCACATGCAGCAGCTACCCTCCAGTGGGCAAAATTCACCCGAGAAGATGATGACTGAGAAAATTGTTAATGAAATACAAGTAAGTCAATATTATCTACCAAGCAACAATCATTTTTTGCCCGTAAATTTCATTAATCTTGTTTTTTTTCTTTACCAACTCTATAATTACGAAAACGCTCATTAATTAAACTGCTGTGCTCTCCATATGTTGCCTTTTGATTTTTTCCGCGTTGTTGCGAATTGTTTCATTTGTTTCCGCAGCAGATGCAAAAAAGCGTGCGAGATACACGCACGTTGCCCACCTCGTAATTATCGCAAATTACCGACCTATTTTCGTGGGCGGCCATTTCCTCTCGAATTTGCAAACGCAACAATTGCGTTGACTTTTATCAATTACGATCTAACCGTTTTTCGCCACGATGTTAGACAGGTGTCTCCATCTGAGAGCTTTTTTTGCAACTGCTGCGTCGCGACGCTCCCCACTCTCCTGCCGCACACGTGCTTCAATCTAAGATCAGCACCGAGCTCGCAGCAATGGAAGGGGCCGCAGAGTGGGGGCAACAGCGTCGCGACGCGGACCTTTCTTTACTGTAGTGTCATTCCATCGCGAGCTTTCGTTCATGTGACACTGATTTTTCTGCGTTGGGTCTTGATTTGTTTTGGATTTTCTCACTCATTTTCTTTACTGGAGTTTTTTTTTGCAATAAGCTTCTGAAAGCTTTTTACGTTTTTTCTCATAGGATTTTTACTGTTTAGATCTTCTGATTGTAGATTGATCGTAGTTGGTGATTGGTTGTAACTAACACTGTTTTGTCTTCTCTTTGTGCTTTCTGCTGCGTTTGTTGCAAAAAGCTGGCGGATTTCAATCAGCTGCAGCGCAATTCTTCGGCGATTTCGGAGAGGACGCTCGAGGAGTGCTGGACGACTCTCCAACGAGTGAGTTGGCTTCTGTTCGACCGTGTAGAGTATACTTCCAAACAAAAAAAAAATGCAAAAGTAGATTCAACGTGTAGTAATCTAAATTGTAGAGCTTGAAAGCTCTCGTAAAGATTTATCAAACTTAGCAAAAAACTCAAAATTACTTTGCTTGAACTTCAGGAATGACAAATTTTTGAATATTTGATTATTTTTGGAAAGCTTTAGAACATTTGCATGCTAATTAAAAAAAATTGAGATAAATCAAAAAAAAAAACTGAAAATTTTATTGCGAAATTCCATTGAGAAATTACTACTACACATATTGATAGTTAATTGTTGTGTGCGTGTATTTTATCTCTTTTTGTGTGTTGATTATGCTCTGATCTTGTAAACAAATCAGTAACTGATCAATATTGATCTGAAATGATAATGACCTAAACCTTTGGGGTATTGGAAAATGGTCTACTACGCATGATTAACAATCAACAGACTCAACACATTACACATACAATTCCCATAGAGCTCTCAAAGCTCTTCAAACAAGGTGAGTTTATTACAATCTGAATAGACCACAATTCAATATGTGGATGTTCTTAAATCTTTAGTTTTTCTCTGAAAAAGCTAGTTCCATGTTTTCTACAACTGGTCGTACCAGGCACGCGTTGGAAAAGTCGCGCGGCAAATAACATGCGTGCTCCGCGCCGCCTCCACATGACGACGAGTTATGCACCCTCGCGTGTAAAAAGCCTGCCGCCAACATGCAGCAAGACAAACGGCAAGCCGCGTGCAGTGTAATAAAAATGCGCAATTTTTACGCCGCCGTCTCAACCGCCTCCGCTGCGATTACATAAGTGTATGTACTACACGCAAAACATTTATGCCGTCGAGTAGCTTGAATTGAAATGGAGCGTTTTCTTTGTGGCTTGTCGGCGTGCTTACGGAAAGCTCAGGACAGAGATAAAAAGTGTGCGTGCGGTTTGAACATTTATCGAATATTTTATTTACACCGAGCGCGGTATGGTTTATTTATGTTGCTTGAGTCGAGCGATAAACTTATGCGGAGTTTTTTTCCGGGGTGGAGGAAAGAAGCATAGGGTTGGAACAAAATGGAAACGAGTGACACGTGTAGAGTTGGAAATCGATTTGTATTGATGGCAATTCAATCGAGAGTGGAAAAAACTGCCACGCCTTATGTGCGGATATAAGTGGCACCCTTATGGAATAGAAAAAACTTGTTAGAAAGGCACAAATCAACAGATTTTGAAGTGAAGGAAATCAGAAAAACGTTAAATACCGCCAGCAGCTCATACACTGTTGAAAGTTCACAAAAAGCTCTTTTATTAGAAATGTTTTGTATTAGAAACTCATTTGTACTGTGAAAGCTTACTAAAAGCTCTTGTCTTCAAGCAACATCACAATTAACTAATTTAACATCCGTTTTGTACCGTAACACATGCCAGAGCTGAGTTCAGATTGAAAGTAACTAGTTTCGCCCGAGATGCAGCAGAGCAACGTGAAAAAAGCCCACACACCGGACTTTTTGTGCATTTTATTACAACCGAGATGCGTTTATGCATAGAGTTCGTTCGCTCCGCGTGGCCCGATGCGCGATGTCTATGAACCCTCTCTTTTAACTATAGCAAAACGACGACCAAGAATCGCGGCCGCGCGCACGCACGCGAGATGCAAGAAGTGCGCGCCGAGAGAGAGCTTTTTATAAACGGGCCGCGAGCGTTAAAAATAGCTTTTTGCAACTGCATGCGAGATATACACATTCCCAAATAGCATACAAGTGAAATAATAAAAACTTAAAAATGAAAAAAGGTCCAAAAAGCTCAATATGTACGTAGCAAATTTTATTGGATTTTCCACATGAAGTTCAGAACGAGTTAAGAGGAAAGTGGTTTCTTTAAAATACAGAAAAAAACACAAGAAAGTACATTTTATTGATATCTAGAATACTTATTGTACTCTAGGTTAGAAAGCTCTCAAGAGCTTAAGCCAGAAAAATTTTACTTTCTTAGGTATTTTTTGCATTAATAACGTCTTTGTGCACAGTGCGTGAATCCGTTTTTCGAAAAAAATCAATTTGCATAATTTCAACTCACATCAACTTTCGTCGCTTTTTTCAACAAATTCCTCCGTCTGAAACAACGGCCCAAGAGAGGGTCGTGCAATGCGGCGTGTGAAAACATCGAATCATTGTGTCAAGGGGCTGATTGTTACTCGCCATTGTCATCGCACACCGGATTAATATTAATTTAGGGTTGGTTCTTGTTGCGTCGTAAAAAGTTTACGCAAAAAATTAACGCTAAAATAATAGTGCAGCACAATACAACGGCGGTTAGTAAGGGGTGGTGACAATTTGTTCAAATGTCAAACAAAGCGCCACGTCATTGAATTTATTCTCTACCCATTAAATGATAATATAATAGTATCAATTGAGGTTTTTTTTTTCAGCAAAAAGCTGACATTGAGGAATAAATAGGATAAAAACTAGAGTTGGAAAAATGCAAATAAGATCCAAAGGAAGAGTAGAAAAAATATGAAGGTTTAGCATTAAATTGTTTACTAAATGAAGTTTATATAAATTTGTTATTACGGATAGATTAAAAGATACAGGGAATTAAACTTGATGGTTAATTTTATGCAATGGGTTTTATCTGGAGTTGATTTATTGCTTATAACTTTTGTTCAACAACTTGCAAATCTTAACAATTTTGCTAGAATGATAGACAGTTATTTGTTCTTTGTTAGAAAAAAAGTTATTTGTTGTTAAGGTTGACAGTTCATTAGGAAACAAGCTAGAAAACTGATTTTATCTAGAAAATTGCTTTTAACTTTTCCAATTTTTAACCAATGTTTGTCAAATTTTGCATAAACAAGCCTAATTAACTCCTCTATCTAATGCATTTTCTGTCACACTAATATTGCATCTGATGCTCGGATTATCCATGCGTAAAGCTCAAACCAGAAATGATTTCATCGCCGCGTGCAAAAATAAGCAAAGCACCACATGCGCCGCTGCAACCCAAACGCAAAGAGCACAAAAAAGGAGTAAAAAATCACCAAGAAGAAAATCGCCTGCACTCGTTGGCAGGCCTGCTGCTCGCTCGCGATCTCACCGCGGTGTGACTGACCCGCACAATATAAAATAACTTGCGTTCGTTCCTGCCAGCATCTTTGCTCCTCTTGTAACGCGCGTCTTCCTCCAACGCGGCCACTTCAGTCCACCTCCTGAGATTTTTTTCCCTGCAGTTTCTTCTGCTGGCCAGCAAGCAATGTGTGGTATGCTCACTATAAATGATTTTTTACGCGCGCACTGCGAGCTTTTTTCAACTTCTTTCGTGCGTTGGCCGAGATGAAAAAACCGGTTGAACAAAGCTACACTGCAAATCAGTGTGACACAGAAATATTATGAAGGAATTGGAACTGATGAAGGATAGCAGGGACTTGAAGACGGCAGAGAAATAGAGATGAAAGCAATGTGAATTGAGACCAATATTTAAAGAAGGGAAACATCTAATGAGGTTTTATTGAATTAAGAAGAAACTATTTACATTTGGCTAATTTATTTACTATTAATTGCAATTGGATTAAACACACTAATTGATGATGAGAAGTTTATGTTTTTAGAGGTAATAACAAGAAAATTATGGACAGCGAAAATTATTGTTGAAAGAAAAATACAATGCAATTATTTAAGTTCAAGTTAAATTTAATAAACAAAAGAAGCATTATTATACATCAAATTAAAGCTAATTAAATTTTCTATAAATTACTTTTTAATTTAAAGCTGTAGCTTATTTAGTTCTTAAGTTAATTGAAATCAAAGCTAACATTCTCTTGTGAAAAAACAAGCTGCTTAAAACATAAAAACTAAATTATAAATTCATATGAGAAAAACTACCCTTTTCTAAGGGATGAATATTAAAAATGTGCTTTGTAATGATACGCTTTGTAATCTCGGTTTGACAGTTGTAACCCTCTTCATTAGAGCTTTTTCTCTTTACTTTTTTCTCTCCATTTGATTTACTAGTCGTTTACTAAAATGAGCTTTCAATATGAGCTTTAGCTCTGCTTCCGTTTCCTGTAATAATTCACAAGCAGCCGTGTGCAAAGCTCTCGGCGAGCTTTCTTTCCATTTATTTGGTTATTGATAAAATGTTGTTTTCTGCCAATTATTGCCGAAATTATAGAAAATTGATGTCATTGCAGTGCAATTCTCACCAAACTGCCATCTGGCACGACAGTGAAATGGAAACCCTCTCTGGAAAAGCTCTCAAATTTCCGAACAAAACAGAAACATAAATTAAAAGTATAAATTGCACTCATTTCTGACTAAAATTAAATCCTTTAAAGCCGATTTTTTTAAAAAAAATTTTCGTCTTTTTTTGGTGGGAGCTTTCGTAAGAAAAGCACTCGCAAGCTCTTCGTGCTGTAATTGAATTTGTCGCGGCATAAAGTGCTCAGCACAGCGCAACTTTTATTCCGATTGCTGCTGTCTCAACGGCGGCAACTTTTTCCTGCAATGAGCTTTTTATAGTTTTTCCACCAAATTGCACAAAACGAAATAAAAGAAACAAAGCAGGGGGTGTAAGAGAGAAAGCTATTCTTCTCCAACAACAAAGACGGTTGGTTTTAAATATGAAACAGAGTGGGGAAACGAGAAGCTTTTCTGTTGGATGCTCAGAGAGCTTTTCTAGAGAAAAGAAAACTTTTGAAAGAAACACTTGTTTGTTCACTGTTAGACTGTTGTTATTTACGCGATTTCTTTATGCACGACTGCGAAACAGCGCTGGCGGTTTTTATTTTTAATTCTTTTCATTGTTGAGCTTTTGTTTCGATTGTTTCATTATAATTCGATGAAAAGAAACAGAGTGGTTAAAAAGTTAGAGAAAAGTATTATTGAAACAAGATTAGAAGAGGGTTGTATAAAGAAGTTATATGTTTTTATAAAGCTGAACAAATGCACTCACCAATGATAAAAGATATGGGACATAAATAAATTTAAGTTATATGCAATTAATGTTACACATAAAATTAGAAGAAATTACTGAGAAATTGAATTATTTATTAAATCGCAAATTAATCAGCAATGCAAATTACTAAATAAGGCAAATTATATATCAATTGAAAGCGCATCAAATTGGCTATAAACTGAACGTAATTGCATATTGGTATCACTATTATATACAGGATATTCAAGCATCAAACAAAACCAACCAGGTATTTTCGTTGGTAAAGCAACTTTTTTCAATTCTCCCTGAACAGCGCTCATTAGCAATCTGTAACAAATTGATATGGATCAAATGAAAGCTAGTTAAGTCCTTTTTCAATTATTCTTTGCTAGCTTTGCTTATCAACCTTTCTTCATGAGTTATCTGCACCCAAACTGAGAACGCACAATTCACTTCTGTCTACATCGGTAATTAAATTCTATCAATTGTAGTACTTTTAATTCCTCTGAGTGATATCGCAGAACCTTCACCAATCATGCGTCATGATGAGCTCAACTCGTTGCCCCCCACCCCAGCGCACACCGTGCTCACGCTGGACAAGAATGAAAAAAGCGCGGAGAGAAAAAAGTCTTCATTCAGGGTTCCCCTGCACACTTGCACTCTCGTTGCATGTGGGCTTTATGTACACTCTATGCGTACTTACATGTTGCCATTGCCATTGTGTTGGTGTTTGCGTTTTGCCATGCAAGGACGACGCCACTTACGCCGCCCGACGCGCCGATCGCGCCGCAAACAGCCGCTGACGAGCAACGTGCGTGCACCGAGTTTGCAAGTGCGAGGAAATTTTGAAAATTGGAAATTGCTTATGTCGATTGAGACTTGGCAAGAGCATGGAAGCAGTGAGATGCAACGCCGCGCAGTTATCAATAAGCCGCGCGCTTCCCACGCTTGCAATGGCGCTCCATCGAATTGTTGCTCGATCTGCGGCGAATATAAACAAAGTGTGAATGTGTAACTGACTAATTTACTACGCACAAGTATCATCAGGTGTATATGACAAACTTGTTTCCATTCAATCTCATCGATTTGTTTGAGTTTCTATCGGGAAAACTGTGAGTTCATTGTGCGATTGTGGAAAACTCAATGGGAAATACACGAAAATGATGGAAACTGAACCTAATCCGGTAATGTCACTTCTAATCAAATTTATACCATTTTTCTCATTTATTGATATTGATTGTAAAAACAGTTTAAAACAATTAGTTGTACGTAGCATATTTAGAGGAAGAATTTAATGAGGTCTGTTCTAGTGAAGAAATGACGTTGATAGATTTTACAAAAAAAAAAAAATAGTTATAGGCAATTAATTATAGAAAGGTTCGAAATGGGTGAACTCTATATTCTTGAAATTCTTGTTCAAAGTGCAAATATTTTTCAAGTTTTCACTACTCTACTGATATAAAAATGAGTGATGTTTAACATTATTAGAAAGAGAATTTAGTTGTTTTTTCAAATGACACACAGATAATGTTTATATCTGCTTTTAATTGAAAGTAGTGCAATGATTAATAGTCTTAAACATTTTATTCTAATTTCACTAAAAAGGGAATTTCATTGGCTATTTTGTGGAAAGCAAACGATTTCAAAATCCTTTTCCAGCAAACTTTACTAATTGCTTCTGAAAAATGTACTCTTCAAACCATTTTGATTGATTCTCCCCTTGAATTATTAACCTGAAAAATATTTTTAAACTCGCACACAATGAATATTGTATTCGCGGTCGTTCTCAAAAATATCTTCTTCGACAATACGCACTTAATGAAGCGCTTAATGAATATGCGATGATTGTCTTTCGCGTAATGCGTAAAAAATATTAGCATTGACTCGCTCGTGGCCCGAAAATGTGCAGTCATCTTGTCCTACTTTCTTCCGTTTGCACTTTTCGTAAATAAAACACGCAGAAAATGGCATATTAAAGGAAGTATTTACGAAGGTTTGTTTTTCCTTTGTTGCGAAACATTTGGCATTTTAAAAATGCGCAAAGAGAGTTGCACGCCACAAAACAATGATAACATATAGTAAAATACAATTTATTATATATCACCATAAAGGTAGTTAAATTTTGTTTACGATAGAGAAAAAATGCGATTGGAGCGATGTTTTTCAACTAAGTTATTCAAAGTTTTACGGTGGAGCGACTTTTTTATCGGTACAAGTTGAAGATTGTAAAAAATACGAAATTTTTGCGTGCAATGGAAATGATTGATTGCCATACTTGGACAGCTAATGTAGTTGTTTTTTTTTTTTTATTATTTGGTGGAGAGAAAACATTGTTATCCTTGCTCAGGTTAAAGGTTAAAGTCATAAGAAATTTATTGGAGTGTCCAATTTGAATCTCTACAAAAGTTCACACGTTTTTACAATTTTCACCCTTGAAGCAAGATAATAACAAAAAATATAATACATTGAAAGAAAATGAATTTAATCACCTTTCTATGCCTGAAAAAATCTTCCTGATATTTGTTCTAGTACAAAAGTTATTATCAATTTATTGTAAGAAAACTTTGAAGATTGTTTCAAACAACTTTCTGCACCTTACAATTATGAAAATTCCAACTTTTTCCAACTATTTCCGTAACACAAAAATAATACCTGTTATGCATTCTTAGAAAGATAATTTATGCACCTATGAAAAACCTCTCTCCAAAGAAAAGTAATACGGAGAGTACAAGAAATAAATCCAATTTTCGACATGGTTATCACCAAATCTGATTGGGTTTTTGCACGGGCGTGATTCTCGGCAGGAATGCAGGCGCAAAAAGAGAAATTGCATCGCCATCCTCGCATCGGGAATAAAATAGGCGAAACGCGAAAAAAGCGCAGCATACGAGTTCCACGCAGATCACAACTGACTCGCTAAGTCGCTTTAGTAAACGAACGACGAAAGAATGAGGAAGATTGTACATTGAACATAAATCAAATTATGTTTTTCGTTCATCTACTAACGATGTACACAATGCAATTTTGTCAAACAATGGCAAAAGTCGTTCTTCATTTAATTCTTATTTCGAAGAGAATAAGAAGAGTTAAGCTTCTTCAAGTCACTTAAGTCATTTACCTGACGAATGAAACTCGGCGTGTGCCACTTCTTCGCTACCTTACCTTTCCACCAAGAGTACACGAGCCTCGCCTTCTTGAAGCCTCATCTAACGTTCGATATAATTGCACGCTTTTTTTACCGCCGGTTTGTTGCAGACAGCCAATCGGTGCGCTTCTTCTGCCGCTTAAGGAACTCGAAACAATTAGCGCAGCAAAAAGTGCACGTCGCACTTGGAGTCCGGTTTTGAGCTGCTTCCTAAAAGAGTACACCGGAATGCTAGACATCAGTGCAAAGTGCATTTTATTGGCTATTTCATGCTAGAGGTGGGAATCTGTTGTCATTTGTGTTCATTTGAGTTGAAGAAAAATGGAGAGAAAAGTAATTGTTAAGCTGGTGTAAATCATTAGGCAATTACAAGCCATAGAGAATTTATTTAGGCTTAATATGGTAGAAATAGAGTTGGTAAACAACTGAATCAGTGTCAGTGTTTCATCATTGAGCTTTTTCACCTTTTCCGCTACCTTTTGTACATTCTCCATTGACTAACTGCACTTGTCATACATCAATAGATAGGCAATTAAATTATCTATCCAATGATGCGCATGTGTTCGCAGTGTAAAAATCCGGTGTCAATGATTTCTTCTATTGACTTTTATCGCAGCACGCATTAATAAACGCGCGCACTTATCGCGCCGCGAGTAAGCTCTCAGTAAGCTCGGCGCGTAAAAAGCACGCCTCTCGACGAACAAATAATAAAATGTATAAATATCAAGAGCGGACATTCTGCGCTCGGATTTATGGTTTGTCGTAGGTTAGTGATCTCGGCTGGGTCGAGCGGGCGGCTGAGTCAACGACGAGTTAAGTCGCCTTGCGGCGTGCGTGCGTGCACACATGTTACACATCGTAATACACTTGCGTTTTCGAATGAGCTTATCATCGGCCTTCTTTGCGTTTTATTTCTACGCTTTTTCCATCGTCGCGGCGAAAAATGGAGGCGTCGAGCGCGGATAAGCGCGCGTGTGCATGCGTCGCGATTGTAAAAACGCAGCAATAATAATGGGTCAGTAAACTTTTATCAGGCGTGCTGTCACTGAGAGGTTTCAAGGAAACGCGATGCCATGCACAAACCGTAAAAACGCTTTTGTTTTCATTCGGCGGCCTAAAATCGAAACAAATCTGAGAAGAAACACAAAAGGGAAATGAAAAAGGGTCAACAAACTGAAAAACTGGCTCAAGAATGAAATATTTAAGGCAGTCACAATACAGTTATAAGAATAATCCAAGTGTTGAATTGAAGGGAACTGGTTAACTGGTTATTATTGAAGAGCATTTGATGCGTCGGGAATTATTCGAAACAAACTTATGGACTATTTATTGAATAATCTTTGTGTTCAATCTCAAATATCTTCATTTCATTATCAACTTCAAATATTGTGTTATACATCAAATTATAGATAATTTAATCGACTTCTTAGCACCTCAAGCAGATATTTCTTATGATACTCACTATAAAAGTTATTGACAAAATACTAAAGCATCCACATTTTATAACACTTCCACAGATTTTCCCCCGTTGATTTTCCCAGAAACAAGGTGGAAGCTTCAGCTAAACACCATATAGTAGGCAATTTAATTGCACACAAATTGATATAATTGCTGCGAATTAACTCGCATAGGAAGTGCCCGCAACCAGGCTTCAGAGATGCGCGTTCACTGCAAGTATGTTTGCCGATCAGCGTAGACAGCGCGAATGTCACGAACCACAATAAACCACCGTGAAATCCACGTTTTCATGGCCATCAAGCGAAATTAATTACTGAGCATTTTTGCACCGTCGTTAATATTCCATATTGATATTTTTCCCGCATCTCGCGAGCGCAGATCGAGAAGGCCGAACGCGCGATCACGATCTCGGTTCATAAAGAATGCGAGTCGAGGATAGCAGTATGAGTGAGATGGTATATATTGTGTATTACAACAATTTCAAAGTTGAGATAGGTTATAGCCTCTCGCGTATTCGCTTAAGTCGGTTAAGTCGGTTGAACTCGCGTGTTGACGACGCGTCGACTTGGTCCGCTGTAGGTGAACACACTTTGGTCAAAAAGCTCTCGCAAGGAGCTTAGACACGATGGATGGATCATGCGGAACATATGAGGAGGTTATAAATTTTCATAAGGGACTCATATTGAACAAGTTGCATAAGTTAAGTCAATTTGGTCATCTGAATTGGATCAGTAAGTTGAAGGGTGGATTTTATGAGTTTAGGCATATAATATGGCGTTGAGTGAGATATCCTGTGATAAGGAATGCAAGTGTGCAAGTTTTTAGTTTATCTTGATTAGAAAGAAAGTTATTGGAGGAGAACTAGGTACTGGGAGGACTTAAATTGGATTATCCACTTTAGAGGCAGGTATTTGAGGTTATAATATTTTTAAGGTGATAGTGTTATATATTGGGGGAAAGAGAATTTACCTAGCTATTTAACGCATCGTTGATGTTTCATTGATCTTAATTAGATAAAAAGTTATTGGGAAAAGAGCAGGACAGTAAATTTGGGTAGATAGAAAAATTACGTTCTTGGTTAGTTTATTGTAACTTTTGTGTTATACACAATAATTTCATTCTTTAAACAATATTTTGTTTACTGATAGATTGTTTATCGTTCTGAATAATTAAATTGTTGTCACAAATATAATTATGCCTAAATCGCAATCAAACATCGTCCACTAAACTAAGTCTTTTTGTTAGTATCCAGTTTCTTAGAAATGAATTATTAACTAATTATCCACTCGTTAAAAGTCCACGTAACTTGTGTCCGTTGGTGGAGCCTGAGCCAATGACCATGAAGCAATTTTCGCTTCATGGCCGGTGCGCTTGAAAAGCGCATAAAAATGGCGCTTTTCCTGCACTAGTCGCAAGACACAGTCGCACCGATTGTATGCTAAATAGGAAAAGCCGCTAATGACGAGTTTCCCACATGGGTACCGAGGGTTGGCCGGATCTGATGATTGCCGGCCAATTGCAAATTAAACGAGGCGCGCGGTACGTGCGCACGGTTGCACGTCAGCGGATCGTGAAATTGTTCGTGTTTGCATTTTTACGCGAATCGCGTCCATTCATAAAGCGTCATTCATTGTTCGCCATCGCGCAAAAAAGCGGACTTAAGCCGTTCGTACTTGAGGCAGTAGAGTGGACGCTTTTGATTTGGGTGCGTCCGAAGCATAGTGGCTATTACGTTCACGCGACGTCGTCGACGGACGACACACGATGATCACTGCAATTTGTGCGCTAATTATGCGAATTGGCGGTGTGGATGGCTTAATACGCTTAATACGCAGAGGTGGGGGGCGCGATTAGTTCGAGGAATTGGATGCGTTGAACGAATCGTTTTGAATGGCTGGACGGAGAACGGTAGTCATTGACTAATTTGCTAAACAATGCTGCTTGTTTGGCGAAAGATTTAAGATTTAAGACTTAGACATGCTATACACCAAATGAAAGCAGTAGTTATACTTTAGTATATATTAAGTGTAAAAAAGAGGGCCAAAAAAGTGAAAGAAAGTGTAATAAGTCGATTGGGAGGTTGCACTTCAACTTTTTTAAACTTATACTTAGATATTTTGGATATAGAACAAATCAAGCTTGGTTTTTAAGTATTTAATGTTTTTTACAATGGTACAAATGAGACTGTAAATATTTTCATAAAAGAAGTCTTGCCTCTTCAACTTCGAAACTGATTTACCTATTTAAACAATGGCTTTCTACTCTAACGAAAACATTTTTACATGCAGAATTTATTCTTTTCTTTAATACTTCAATTCGTATTTTAATCTCTTTTTGCGTTTTGATTGAAAGCCAATAAATTCAAGGCACCTTAATTATTTCATGCTCAAAGTTGCAAGTTTGCACTAAAATAAACTCTACTTAAACAATTCCCAGTAAAGCATCTCGCCTTCAGAAGCCAATATACAGATTTTGTTGCCGCCTCCGGTCTAGATTCTCTGTGTAAAAAACTAACCCATTGTCAAAATCACCTTCCTACTCAATCAAAAATTATTTAAACCGCAATTTACCATTGTCAAACAATGACTTAATAATTAAGTGAAATCACTTCTTATGTAGAATTTCTCCCTTGTTCGAATGCAATCATTCGAATTTAGATATCATGAATAGTTTCGAATCCCCACGCAAAAAACCTCCACCTCATAAAAATCGCGTCTTCATCTGCTTGGTGCGCGTTTCATGCGAAATCGAAAAGTTGCAAGAAAAGCAATGACCTGATGCATGCCGGCACTGCAGATGAACGCCCACTTACTGAGAGCTGTTTGGTTTTCTCGCGTCTCGCCTGCCAAGCTGCTGCAGTGAGCAGCAGGCGAAGAGTTTGCGGTAGGTTGCGACTACAATCGTCCATTCAATTTATCTCGTCTCGCGACTAAAAACAAATTCAGCTTACTAGAGAAATTATTATATTTTTCCAGTTTCAGTCAATAGCATCTTCACCTTGTATATTCAATTGATACAACTGGCTGGCAGGATTGAGTATTCAAATGGAAATGAAAGAAAAATGCGCAAGGCGCAGAAGGTGTGTCTTTTATTTATTCTTCTCCTTTCTGAGATCGTCTGACTTTAGTCGACCTAAGTCAGTTTACGCCTAAAACATCTCCTTCCTGATCCACGTACTATTTCATGCGCTTTTTTCGCAATTTGTTGACTGCGGAAAAATCTCCCAAGATCTCTCGGTTCTCTTGGCTGCGGAAGAATGCGCTGACCCAAGGAGCGTTGCCTTGCCTCAGCCTCTTCTAATGCACGCAGCTATTATTAAAATTATTGAACACAACCGCGCGCCGCTATACAAGCCGAGCAATAAATTATTTATTGCCAGAGTAAAATATCGTATTTTGCCCGCCGGCTTATTATATTCAATATGTTTCGCGGAGTGCGCGCGCGCGCGCATGTGTACGCGCCTTCTTTTCTGGCTTTATTCGCGTCTAATTATTGTTCTTGCTGCGCGTGCTGAGGCCAACACAATGGCGAAGAAGGAGGAAAAGGCGCCGGATTTAAATGATTGGCAAAAGTACCGTGTAAAAAAAGAAAGCCATGCGGAAAAACCCATTCGTTTATTGCTAGCTGTGACGTGTGAGAAGAACATGCGTCATATATCATTGTATAGAAAAGTTCTTTGCCTCTCTACTTTAACATTGATAATTGCCTCATGTTTGTTCCTTACCGAGATATTTATCTGTAGAGGAGAAATTAAAAAAAAAACACGAGTTTTGACTTTAAAATGATGATTTAAAAATAGTAAGCAATGAATATTTTATGCAACTTATGTACAGTTTTTTGTTAGTAATAGATATTGTTATTTTGATAAGAAAAAAAATTGTTGGTTCATGCAATTTCGCTAATTAAAAAACAAATTTCAATTTTACTTCAACTTAATTTTAATCGCACAAACAATATTTGATTTAATAACAATTACATGTGTTTTGTAGAGAATTTATCCACTTTTCTACTCATATATTGGTTATTACTCAATTGTTAATGCACCCAATGATATTTGTTGTTAAACAAAATGATGCATTGCGAGAGAAGATATGAAAAAAGTAGAAAGAAGTTTTGACTTTGACTATAATTTAATAGTTGTTACAATTGAAGAATGACAATTTAAAAAAAAGTAGTTGAGTGAGTGTTTAATTGGCTTTAAGATACTAAATTTAGTTAGCTACAAATATCTATCTTTTAGCAGTAATAAAATAATTAGTAGTTTGATGAACTATTAGCAGTATCAAAACAAATTTCAATTTTAACTTAATTTTAATCGCACAAACAATATTTGATTTAATAACAATTACATGTGTTTTGTAGAGAATTTATCCACTTTT
>JAODIE010000002.1:364118-479446 GCA_027575565.1 Diploeciton nevermanni
TTTTATTTGTTTATCGTTTATTGCTAAGAGGAATTATTTGAACTTAACTAAGTCAATGACAGAAGTACGTAGAAAAAATGGCATGAAACTTTGACCTCTATCAGGACCTATTTAGAATTTTTGGGAAAATTTTATTGAAACATCATCTAAAGGCAAAATCAATCTTCTATTGAACACATTTTAAACTGTTATTTCAACGTAATTAATTTAGAAGTTATCTTTTAATATGTAATTCTTTATTCTTCTCCTTACTAACTTTCAATTGCAACTTTATGCATTTTTATTGCAATGAAGTGAACTTTTTAAGAGAGTAAGTTATATGTCAAATTAAAGACAAATTAATGGGCTTCTAACTGAGCAATTTTATTTGTTTATCGTTTATTGCTAAGAGGAATTATTTGAACTTAACTAAGTCAATGACAGAAGTACGTAGAAAAAATGGCGTGAAACTTTGATCACTGTCAGGACCTATTTGTGATTTTTTGTAAATATTAAGATGTTGTCAAGTTAAAAGAGGATTTAATCTTGTATTCATAATTTTTTTTTTCTGTTAGTTTATCTCATTTAGTTTAGAAGTTATTAAATTCCAGCCTCTCAATGTTATTCCCAACGGATTTTTTCTCTCCGTTTGATTTTATTCCTGTCAAGGCCGCGATATTGCAACGCTGCACTCATTGCGCACTCAATGCGCACAGTGCATAAAAATAGTCTGTTTATTTTTTATTCCAAGATCACGCTTGAGATAACAACGCAAGATAAACATGACCATGACTGCGTCGAAGATGACACTGACTCGGATTAATCAGAGGTTAGGTTGACATAGGTTAGCAAGATAGGGATTTTTTCCTAATGAAAGGGTTAACTTCGGCTGGGTGTAAAAGGGGCGCACGGTCACCCTTGGGCGTCGATTTTAATTCGGAGACGAGCGCGCTGCGCTTGGTAGCGCCTCTTTAATTCGTCATTATTAAAATAATGTGCTTCAGTTTTAATATTTCATTTCATCTCGAGCGCATTCTCGTTATGCGATTTTAAACTTTTCTACTTTTCCACCTCCGGCGCGCTCTCCTGGCTGAGGAGACCTTTACATAAATTGGAAAAACTTTTCATTAAAATTCCACTTCTTCGAATCTTCATTTCTTTCATTATCATTGCGTCGCGCTGTTTCCTTCAGTTGAAATCTTCTTAGCGGCGAGAGCTTGAGAGAAAAACACTGCCTCAAAGCTTGCTTGCTAAACTCCGTACCGGAAGTACAATAATTGCTTCATGTGCCCATGTGTGATCGGCTTTATTTACCCCGATGGAAAAAACGAAAGCGTGGGTGGGTAGGAGGTAGGCTTTTTTGTTGAAATTATAATTGACGCAGCACAATTTCCAAAGCGATACAAAATAAATCGAATCTGGAATGAGGAACATCTGCCCGATAATGTGTACAGTGCAGACATACAATGTACGACATACGGTTAATAAAGAAACATTTAAATTACTTGTCTATATTCGATTTTGACGCGAGAGAAATCGAAAATTTATGGTTGTAGTAAAAATGCTGTTTTATTTTCTTCGGGAATCATACTTGAGTAGAGGATTAAATTATCCATCACATGTAGTATTACATAATATAACAGATGATAATTTATTTCATTTAAGTAAGACTTAAAGTTTGGGTAGAAAGGTGTGTAGAATGAGGTAGAGAGGTAAACTAAACATGAGTAAACAAACAATTATTATTATTATTATTATCGATAGCAAGTTGATAGGTTGTCATAGGTATACTTAACCAGTTTCTTGTTTTTTTGTTAATTATTTCCAAATTACAAGAGTATTACTAATACTACGAAAACTATGCAACATTTATATATGAACCTTAAATTAAATAAATATTATCCATCGTAAACTTCGATCAAAACCGAAAAATGATCTCTATAATAATAAACCTACCTTGACACTCAAAACACACATTATCACTACACGTAAATTCTGACAAACCAACATAATACTGATGATGGTCCTGGGCCACTGCTTCTGTTGCAGATCTTTATGCAAAAGTCAGCAATGCACATGCACGCCCGAGACATCAGCGGCCGGTCGGAAGTCAAGCCTCACCAATGCCAGCAATGCCTGAAGTCGTTCAGCAGCAATCACCAGCTAGTCCAGCACATCCGGGTGCACACCGGCGAGAAGCCCTACAAATGTTCCTACTGCGATCGCCGCTTCAAGCAGCTCAGCCACGTCCAGCAACACACAAGACTGCATACTGGTAAGTCGAACGTGACCTGATTAGGGAAATTTGTAAAGAAAGGGAGCTTGGAGCTATAGGGATAGGGTGGTATTTAAGGGAATAATTTAGGAGCAGATTGGAGATGTTTCTGTTGGGATGAGTTAGGTGGGATAGATATTGGGCAGTAAACTAAATTGTGTTAGGATTTGGATCGTTGTAGATGTAACTTGTAAGGAAATGTTTGGGAAATAGTATTTGGAGGAAATTGAAAAATAAATATGGGACGTTTTGCTAAAAAGATGATTGCAATATGTTATTTGGTTGCGGAGTTATTGGGTGCTAAACTTGAAGTTCGTTTTGAAATTTGTATTTGGTGTAGGCTGTAAGAAAAGGTTTGGGAAATCATACTTTAAAATATTGCAGGATGATAAAATTTTCTTCCATAATATGTAGATAAATTTTGGATGTTTTTCTAAGAAAGCGATTCAAAAAATTGTTTGGTTAAGGTGCTAAACTTGAAGTTTTGTTTTAGATTGGTTTTTGATGTAGGTTGTAGGAAAATGTTTAGGAAATCATACTTTAAAACCTTGTAGAATATTAAGATTTTCTTTGGTGATAAGTAGATAAATTTAGGAAGTTTTGCTACAAATATGGTTAGAATATGTAGTTTGGTTGCGGAAATATTTGATGCTTAATTTGAGGTTCTTTTTGAGGTTTGTAATTGGTGTAGGTTGTAGGAAAATGTTTGAGAAATCATGCTTTAAAATATTGTAGGATGTTAAAATTTCTTTGATGATAAGTGGATAAATTTAGGAAGTTTTGCTAAAAATATGGTTAGAATATGTTATTTGCTTGAGGAGATATTTGGTGCTAAACTTGAAGTTTTATTTTAAATTGGTTTTTGGTGTAGGTTGTAAGAAAATTTTTAGGAAATCATATCTTAAAATTTTGTAGAATAATAAGATTTTCTTTGAAGATAAGTAGATAAATTTAGGAAGTTTTGCTAAAAATATGGTTAGAATATGTTATTTGGTTGAGGAGATATTTGGTGCTAAACTTAAAGTTCTTTTTGAGATTTGTATTTGTATTTTTTACAACCTACCGAAACTGTTTGGGTACTTTAGAAAATTGTAGAATGATAACATTTTCTACGATAAGAAATAGGTAAATTTGAGAAGTTATGCTACAAAGTATGTTTTTCAAGGTGTTTTTTAATAAAAGTTATCAGCCTTAAAACATAAAGCCTTTGAAATTATACATATTCTGTTTAATTAAGAATTAATTGAAGAATACAGTTAAAAAATATTCATTAAATGAAGGTGATAGCTGGTTAATTTTTTTTTTATCTCAATTGAAAACAGAAAATATTCTGTTTGGGGTAAAAGTTGGCAAAGTTTGCTTAATTCCTCAACTCTTTAATTTCTGACTAAACCTCAGTAAACTGCACTGAAAAAATTTAATCTCGTCGCAATCGTTGCCTTTTTTCAGCCGAAAGCTTTGGATTTTTTTCCAATTTGTCTGTTTTTCTAATCACTTGAAGCACCCCTTTTTCTCGCCGCCGGAAAATCGACGTCCTTTTTATTATTCGCGACGTCGCCTTGACTATTAATATCAAACATAATCGGAAAGTGCGCTCGGTTTTTCACCCTTTTTTCCAACCCTCTAGCTCATCTTTTTTCGTATTCCAAAGGTGCGAACGGCACTCATTCACCTCGCCACACTCACCACACATTAACCACTTTAGCTTCTGGCAATTTTTCCTCAGTGGAGTTGACTTGCGCCTGGAAAAGAAAACGTGCTTGGACTTGGTAGAAGTCGTTTTTTGTGGAATTAATTTCGGAATCAATATCGATACTGTGGAATTCGTTTAGGCAGCTTGGTGGTGTTTTTATTAAAATTTTATTAAAGAAGCGGCAAGGCAATCAAACGGATGACCAGAGACCAACACAAACAAAAAATAGTGCACGTCGAGGGATGGGCCCTTGCAATGGAAGCAAAAAGGGAGGTCAATAAGGAAATTGAAACAAGCGGAAAAAAGTACCCTCTGTCTAATTGCAGACCTCACATTCTTTCAAAATGCATTCTTTGGATTTGATGTAGTATTGAATATTTCGATTATTCACTGCAATTGTCACACTCACAATGTGGATGTCGATGAACTCCCCATCTTCAAATTCCTCCCGCTTGTCGAAACAATGCTCACCCACTTTGTCGCCCTTTGTTCCGCAGGGATGCAAATATCGACTGATGGTCGATACTCGCGATGACCAAATCGACCAGTAGAACTCGCTTTCTAACTCCCTAACTGTGGACTAACTCAACATAACCTCAAAAATGATTAGAAACAAAAAAGGCTTATGGGGTTGAGTCACTGAGACACGTTATTTTGTGCCTTTTGGAATGAAATTGTTAGTCATCAAAGCAATAAATCGAAAAAAGCGTAACATTGAACACGATGAATAAAATTGATATCGTAGAGTCGGAACATGAAAAGGCAGACATTAAATTACCAAACATCTGCTCGTCTTCGATCCAGCATGAAAGGGTTAAAGAGCCGTCCAACCTCGTTTGCATACATTATAACTGAGTGCAGAGAAGACAATAGTGGAAAAAGTGGAATGTGCGTTGAAAGTAAATGTTTATCGTGGTTTATTTGGCTCTATTTCCCTGACTTCTTAATAAAGGGCTGCTTTTTTTCTCGATTTTATCGAAGCGCGACGACCGTCAGCGGAATACACCGTGAAATTATCAGACAATTGACACCTTTGAGTAAAAAGAGTACCAAATTGGGTTTTGCTGTAAATCGAAACAAGCTGCTAGACTGAATTCAATCAATATTAGAAGTTGATATTTGAAGGCTTAGTACTCTTTCAATATTTTAACAATTATTAAGTTGTAACCGTGAGACAATAAAGAATTTATTGCTCTATAATTTAGTGACAAGTATGGCGATCTAGCTTTTAACAACAAAAAGTTATTTGCAGTTAAAGAAAAAGATGTTTTTTTCAAAGTTGAAATAATTAGGTTCTCTGTATTTGTTTATAACCATTTTAACAAACAATTATTATTAGAATAATTACAAGTAATTGAAAAAGTAAAACATTACTTTTTGCATTAATATTTAATAACAACTATAAATATAAATAAGCAACTTCACTTCCTTTCATCCAGTGAAAACTCCACATTTCTATAACTGTCCGATGAAAAGTTATCCACACAACAATACACTTCATCCGACATGTTTCAATAATGTTAAGGCCGTCGCCCCTCGCCTTGTCTGCATTAAACTTTAAATCTCTGTCAATCCATATTAAAAGCAACATCTCTGCATATTTCAGCAATCGTTAATTTGCGAGCGTGACGCGCATTGCGAATTCCAGCGGGGCCAGCTGCACATAGGCGGCGTTAGGCGCCGCCTCCGCGTATGTGCCACATGTGTGTGCATTCGACCACCCCTCGCGAGACCACCACCCCCATTCGGGCAGCAAATCGATGCAACGAACACGTCAACTTAAAAATAACTCGGCATTTTCGCGGCTTGAAACAAGTTCAGGCAAGTCAGATTTTTTCAGTCAGCGGCAATAAGTAGTCAAATTACGGCGAAGAGTTGAAACATGCCAGATTTCCACGACGTATAAAATTGATAAGCAGATCGCACATGTGAGGTGGTGCGTCGGTGAGGCAAACATGATACGCGAAGTAAAAACTTTTATTGCCAATTAAACGTGGATTATAAATATGGTCGACGGAATTTGTGCCTCTATGTAACGTAACCTTACTTGGGCATCATACACAGTGTGTCTTAACGCCGCACAGAAAAGCTTCGCAGGTAACGGAATTCTTTTCTTGTCGTCTCGATTTAATTTTCATGGACATAGTGTATATTTATTTCTTCATTTTTCCTTCTACCATTGCTAGTCCTAGACGAACCTGATGCTTCCTTGCAAGGAGCGCGGCTTTTTTTCGCGCGAGAAAATTACAAATTTTACGATCACTTATAACTTGCATGAGCTTTTTTTTCCTCTCGAATGCCATGTACTGAGAGCAGCGCCGACGCGATAAAAGTTGTAAAACGTTATTTAGCGCTGCTAAACGCTTTCGGCGCAAGTAGGTGGAATTAAAATCCATCTAATGTTCATGTGGAGCTTTTTATGGGGCGGCATCATGGAGCGATATGCAGCAGATTGGAGAGCTATTGCGTTGAAAGAAAGAATGAGATGTTGATTATATGCTGTGTGCTTGGTAAAATCATTACAATGTTTGAATTTCGCTGGAAGTGATATGGTCAGTGATACAAAGTTAGGAAATGGTTGAGAAAAATGAGAATTGAATTGGGTTTAATTTGGTGTAAAAAGTTTTATTTTAATTTTAAAGGTTAGGAAGTTATTGAGGATTAAAATGGGTAATGATTTATTTGGGGGTGAAAAAGCTGAGAAAAAGCTTTTTTGTTAAAAGTAACTAAATTATAATATTGTTTGTTTTTAATTCAATTTTTTATTGTTGCAGTTGTTATGACTGTTTAAAAATAAAAATCTAAATTTAGTTATAATTTATTCTACTGGAAAAAGTTTACAATGTTTATGATTTGTTATAAGCAAGATATATTACACTTAAAATTATTAATTAAATACTATTTTATAGAAAATTTAATTACCTTTAATTTGATGTATACTACCTTCTTATAACAATTACCAATAACGAGTTATTAATTTTTAAAGCAAACATTGCGTTTCACTTGTTCAAAGTATATTGTCTCAGTTTTTTCCGCTTATAATTATTAATTCATAAAAGCTAATTTATTTTAGTAGAATACACCGGAAAGCCAGTTAAATTCTCTATTCAAATCTGCTGACTGTATATTTCGCCAATAATTTCTCAACGAATAACCAACATTTGAATTGCCACTACTCTAATCAATTCCATTTCTCAATGCCAGTTTTATTTCTCAGACATTAAACACACGTATCAATAAATAATCACCATGCCGCCATGGCAAATACATGTCATCACGTAGAAGCAGTATGTGAAAACAGTAATTTGTAATTTTTATAACAATTTCCCACATTGCCATTCATGATTTGCATCAATTATGTCTCGTGCCTGTTTCATCGAACGAAAAGATTGTGAATGGGTGTGGGCGGCATGGTTAGGAAAACTGGGAAAAGCTCGTTAAATAAGAATTAAGCATTAAATGAGGCGCGTTGGCAGTCGAAACACGCGATGCGAAAAAATCGCCGCGCGCAAAAAATACGTAGATTTTCAGCGTTTTCATGCGATGCCAGTGGTGGTCTATGAAAATTTAGTGCACGATTCATAAATCAGGCATTTTTACTTAATTCGGTCTGTTCGGCGAATGGGTTGCAAGAAAAACAGAGAGAAAAATGGATGATAATGAGTGGAAAGTAAAAAATTAATGGCTTCTGATAAAATGGGTTAGAAATAATTGAGATTGATATGATATACAATGCGGGAGAATGCAAGGAATACGAAGAGATTGTATCAGGAATGTTTTGGGTTTAAATAGTTTTTTCTAATGGTGAAAATACTAATTCATTAAAAGACTTGTTTCAACCTTAAATAGCATTTTATTGTTTCAAGGTTCCAATAAAGAACAAAACAATTCATAACAAATTCATAGTTATGGTATCAATCATCTACTTTTTAATCAAAGACAAATTCTATTATTAACCCATTAGACTGTAGACCTTACCAAAATGATTGCTTCACTTTAATTATAGATAACAGCAAATAATTAATATATTAAATAATTTATTTGTTTATTTACTGAATTCACAATTTTATAATTGTTTCCTTAATTAATAATAAAAAAATTATCATTTTTAAACAAAACAATTTCAACACAAAACTCTGACACATTGATTTCAAATCTATGCTTAAATAGTTAAGTCTTAAATAAATCTGCTATCATATTGCAGTTCGGTTTTAAAAGATATTTTCATTACTGGAATAAATACAGACTAACAAAGTTAAATCACAAAATAGTTTTTCTGACTTACCGATCTTTTTCGAGCTATAGCTTTTTATAGTTTAAAGATATGAAAAAAGATTATTAAAATAATTTATTTACAATTAAACAAACTATCAAATGCATTAAATATAAATATTCTAACTGTACGAGTCTAGACCGTAGACATTACCAAAATAGATCTTATCAAGTGCAACAAATATTCAACTAAGTGAGTGCATCAGTTTTATTGTAAATAACACAGCAAATAATTAACATACTAAAAAAGAAATATATTTAGTAAACAGAAAATTTAATTGAATTTCTTGTAAGATATAGTCGAGATTTATATCTTTATTACACAAATAATAATGATTTTTTAAACAAAGCATTTTCAAGATTTTACTTTAATTTCTGATAAATTTGCTTTAACTGTAAATAACTTTTAAGCATCATTAGATACGCGAATATTCTACTGAAATTATATATTCGTAACTAAATTTTCTATCATATGATGCATCTCACTGGAAGATACCTCAATTGGCCAATTAATTACAGCCCTGTAAAGTTAAAACCAAAATTAAACTTTTTGCAGTTTTTGCATAGCTTGTAACATTTTGCATCGTTTAGCTGCACATTTCGTACACCTTTAGCCGCTTCACCCCTTTTCCTGTGCGGGCGTCTCACGATACGCATCATGATTAACGGGTGCATTGTTTTTTCCGAATCCGCATCGCTTCGATTGTAACGTCAGCCTTTAATCATTCTTCAAGACAGGTGCGCAACGTGCACGTGGGTGGAACATCTTGCGCTCTTGATTTTTTCCACTTTCACTCTCTTATTACCGATACAATCGATATAAACATATGGCGCTGATAAAAAGTACTAATTGTGATTTCATCATCTATTTGTTTTATTTTCTTTGCTTTTTTTTTTTCTATTCAGCTGACTTGCTGGTATCGACATTGATATTTATTGTCTCGTTGCGTTCTCAACCCATTCGGTGCATGCCAGTTGTACATTGAGTGCGCTGCATTTGCATATGACGCTCGTATGAATCGAATTTATCTATTTCCTCCTTGGACGCACCCGCGACAACCCTTTCGTGTCCGGTGCACGCACAAAAAAGGCCGCCGATCAAAAGAAGCGTTGCGGGTGGCGCACCAACAACGACAGTTGCTGCAATTTGTTGGGAGGGCGCATGATTAACAATTTAAATTTCATGTACAACGTGTGTTCAACTGTTAAGATGCAAGCTGTTGAACACCCACGACATTTGGTTGCGAGTTACTTGTTCACTTTTCGGCTTGTGCTGAGTGGACAGTTTGGGTGGTGGTAAAGTGGTGAACTGTGTAACGGATACTTTGATTAAGTTTTTTATTAACACTGATAGATCAAGAGTTCTTTGAGGTTAAATCATGTTACGATTGTTGGAAAGCAATTTTAAACATTGAAAAGCAACAAATAGTAAAAATAGATAAATTATCTATAAATAAACAAATGATAAATAAGTTTTGTTTGTATTATTCAAAACAAAAAGTGATTTGAGATCAAAAACAAAATTCATTAATACAAAGATAATAAGCTGGAAATTCTTTAAAAATTCATAATTAATTAAGTAATTACTTAGACAATTGAAATATCTTTACACTTTTCTTTACAGAATTGTTATATCTTATTTATTTATCAAATTATAGGTTATTTTTGAAAGCTATTTTTGGCATGTCTTCCAATCAATGCTTAAATCGCTTCTTTCTGTTTTCAGGTGAACGTCCATACAAATGTCACCTCCCTGATTGTGGCAGGGCTTTCATCCAGCTCTCCAACCTGCAGCAGCACCTGCGGAATCACGATGCGCAGGTAGAACGCGCTAAAAACCGCCCCTTCCACTGCAACATCTGCGGCAAGGGCTTCGCCACCGAGTCCAGTCTGCGCACGCACACGTCGAAAGTAAGCCATGTATGTTGATACACAAATTCGGCCGCCTCTTAAAGGTGGCACTCTTTTATTTTCTTACGTTTAATTTCACCCCCTGGATGACAGGAGGACTTTCTTTTTGAGTTAGTTCTGATTAATTCCTACATGTTTATGTTTGGCAGGTTTTCCTATCATTTCCTTATGATTTCAGACGCAACGCCATTGATTTACGGATTTATTGAGCTATGATTGTTCTTGTTCGCACATTGTTGTAACTTTCTAGGAAGATTAATGCTGTTGACGCGACAGGCAAATGACGGGTTGATGCGAGAAAACGTGAAAATGTTGAATTTTTCATACGAATGTCGCGGAAAACTCTGACGGTAATTATTGGGCCAAGGACGATGGGTGATTGAGATGACGCTTTTTTATTGCAGTTTGGTAAGAAAAACAATGGAACAAATGTTGTTTTTCACATAGATTGGGATTATTTATTCAGCTTGGGGGATTTATTATTTAGGCGGAAAGAAAACCGCTCGGAAAAGTGCTAATTTAAATGGAAACTACCTATTATTAGATATTGTTGGAAAGTACATTAACTACGCTTTAGAATGATATAATTAGTAAAAAGATATCTAATGCCAACTAGGAGTTATTGAGCTTTTAGTTTTTTTTTTTTTTTTTCAAATAATCAAAAACTATTGAAGTCAGTTTAAATATTCAAACGCAATACGAGAAAGAGTGAAATTATTTATCTAATAATCTAAAATGCAATTTTTTCCTACACTTATAACGATCGCTGAAATAAATTCTTGGGAAAACTGTAAATTAGTTCTTCTGTTTGCTGGTTAATTTGTATTGCCAGATTTCTTACATTTCAATAATTTTTCATGAAAATCCCGTAAACGTAATCGATGCCCTTGCTAAAGAGCTATTTAACGCCGCATGAATTATAAATCTAAGCAAAGAATCACACTCGTGATTGCACGCCGCCCCCTGAAAAAAGCAATTCTTCCAAAACGGTTCGCTCTCGATTGCACCTCGCGCCACGAGCACTTAAGAGATTTTCCGATTAGAAAAACCACCTGAGCCATCTTCGTGCTCTTCCAATGCTTGTGTTTTTTCTCTTCTTTCACCACCCTCCAGCCAACTTCAACCCTTGCACCGGCAGCGGCGGAAAGTCGGCGGAAAAAACACGTCGCTTGATCATAAATTCTCCACGATTACCTATCATATTTTCGCTCACATTTCCTCGCTTTTTCTCGCAGAGAAGTCGTTGCATTCAGCCTTAATGCCTTAATGTATTCTCTATTTAGCGCACGACTTGTTTTTTGAATGTTCTAGAATGAGTTTTGAGAGATTTCAGCAGCGAAGGCGGAAGGGTGTTTTCTTGGGAGGCCGCTTTTTCTTGATTAATAAAAACATGCGTGCGCGGTGGACATTAAAAATGATCGCATGTTTAACAATATTCAGTTTGGTGTGGAGATCGTTGGGGGTGGCAGTGCACGCTCCACGGGGGTGCGGTGGCAAATCAACCCTTTTTCTTTCCGTGGCTACACTTGCGTTTCTAATATCGAGCCCTTTATTTCTTGTGCACGTCGCGATATTTTCCTTTGCCCTTTTCACATGCTATGAATGTACATTTAGGTTTTTTATTCGGGTACAACGAAACTTTGTGAAGTTGCAAATTTATGATTGGCTAGAATTAACATTACTCGCAGATTAATTGTTAAAATTGCAAAAATCAAAAAGCATTTTTTCTCTTTTTAAACAATTTATTTTTTATATAACAATTAAAAACAACTTTTAAATTATCCACAAACTTTTTTTTTGCTTACAGATTTCCTTTTACATGTCATGATATTTTCCACAAAAATTAATAGAACATTAAAAAGAATTCTTTTAATAACAAAATTCCAAGTGCATTATATAAAAGGATAAATTTTCTATTTTTTTAACGTTTTATTTTCAGTCTAATATTATTGGAACTATCTTTAATTATTCTCCAAACTTGTCATTTTTATCCAAAAGAACTTCTTTTTGTAAAGTTCATAATTTATGTTTTACTTAAATTAACATTACTTGAACAATAATCATTGCACTTGCAAAATTCAAAAAGTATTTTATAGAGGAATAAATGTTCTTGTATAAATTAATTTGACAATTTTTATAACTTTTAAAAATAAGCTTTAAATTACCTTCAAACTTTACAAATATTTTGGAACTTTTTCTACATATCACTCATGACATTTAAAACCAAAATTAATGTAACTCTAATAGCAAAATTTAAAGTGCATTTGATAGTATGATAAATCCTCTATTTTTTTTTGTTACATCCTCTTTATTTAGTTTCACTACAAACAATTCATATCTAACCTCCAAACGTGTCAAATGTACCCAAAAAAACTTCTTTTTTACAATTTCTCAACATCTTCTATGTTGAAAATTCTTCTTTATAATACAGCTGATTACTTCACATCTCATTTTCTTGCAAAACAAGCGATAAAAATTACCATGCTCGTAATTTTTTCCTCATAATCGTCCGTTAATTAAAGCAGCCGCTTTTTTCCTAACGTGTCCATCGTTTACTGCATTTTTCACCCTCTCAACAAGCTGGAGCTCTTTTTAAGCTCGCAACCCTTACACTATCCTAAAGGAAAGAAAACCCACTAAGAATGGTGAAAAATAGGAGTTAAACGAAGATGAGAGGAGGAAAGAAACGAGCGCATTTTGCACCTTGTTACTTGGTGCTCTGGCTGCTTGTCGGAAAAGAAAATGTGGAAATGCGTTTTTCGCAGCAGCGACGATAGCGCAATCAACGTTTTTAATTAACAAGTACACGAAAAACGGGTGATTAACTTATTTTTGACGTTTTTATCTAGTTGTTAAGGAAAAAATAAATAAATGCGTGATTAGCATTTGTAGGATGAGATTGGAATTGGAGATGGAGTTTACAAGGGGTAGAATAGGGTTACAGTAACTAGAATTTACCAAAATTAAGTTTAAATAACAGAAGTATTAGTCATCTTTATATTCTGACAGTTTTATAAACTATATAATAATATTTAAGTTGAGAAAATAACTCTTGAAGAAATATTGGATGAAAATTATTGTTTTTGCAAGGGATAAGATTATAATTAATAGTGGGAGTAGTTTTGCTAGTAGGTTATTTTTGTAAATAGCCATATAAAGACAATTAGTTACACTATTGTTCTTCTAAATTTCAACAAACCATGTTGATTTTTTTTATATTTTAAGTGATCATAAACTATTAAACTTTTATTTTCAATAATGTCAAAAGTTTGCTTACAAATTCAAGAGATGGAAATTAGAGTTAAAAACATTTTAATTAATTACAGATAATTTTTTCTAGAAAGTAAATAGATCCAGCAATATACTTATAGATTTCAAATGCTATAACTAATATTGAAATCTATTAATAAATTTATTTAACCATCATGACTTTTAGACAAAATTCTACATTTACAACGATCACATTATTTAAAATGTAATAATTTGCTAAAGCACACATGAAACATTTTTTATTTAAATACAAGTTTTCAATCTTCCATGCTAATATCTAATCTGTTAAAAGTAACCTCAAAATCTCTCCATTGTTTGACTGAAACAACCCTTTTCCTGCCCGTTGAAAAAGCGCTAATACCTTCCATTTTATTGCTTAGCCAAGACAAATAACCTCAATTGCGATGATGCAAAAATCGCCGATTGCAATGTGCTCATTACTTTTATTACTTTTCGAGCGCAAATTTCGCGTAAACAGCGCGCGCGCATCCGGCGCACAACGTACAATTCGTCCGGGGGTAATTTTCGTGCGCAACAAAGCCAAGCGAAACCCTCGCCAGCACCCACGCATTTGTAAGAAAAGGCGTAATTTCATATGCAAACTAAGTGCATTGAGTGGCGACTTCAATGTACAGCGCGAGAAAGATGAGATAGCGATCTCGTTGCGCTGCTTGAGTATTTGCTGGCCGTTGGTCGCACACAGCCGAATCAGAATTTTTCTCGTTTGAGGGAAACTTTTTTTCACTGCTGTTGTTTCCCACGCCTGGATTGGACTCCGGGCAGTGCGCGACACGCCTAGCATTTGGGGTAGGGAAACGCACCGAGAGCTTTTTTCCCACGCCGCGAAAGCTTTTTTTTCCCGGATTCGCGCAGAAAAATGTTACGCCCTACTGCGCACCCCCAGTGTGTACATACTTTCCACCTATGTAGAGGTGGAAAGACACCCTATTCGTTGGGGAAAAAATATGCGCATTTTTAAAAGTGGGAGTTTGACCTGTTAACTGACCAATGGTCAAGAGATAAGCAATGAAACATCTGTATGAATTACTTTTTGTATTGAAACTTGTTTACTTTCAACCTCTAGTCTATACTTATACTCAACATAATTTATGTTTTATTTAGATTAGTTGAAAAATAATTATTGAAATTGCAAAATTTAAAGAGTTTGTTGGATAAAAATTAATTTTATTTTATAAATAACATTTAAAATACTTTAAATTATTTAGAAACTTGTTGTTTGTTTCTTAACTTTTAACCCCAAAATTAATTCGTTACATTACAAAATTTAAAGTGAATTATAAAGGAGGATAAATTTTTTATCTTTTTACTGTTTTTCGTTTATTTTGGTTCTACTAAAACTATACTTAATTGACCTCTAAACTTGCCATTTCTATCTGATTAGAATAAACTCATATTTCCGAGTTCATAATTTGTTTTTCTTAACATTACTTGTAAACTAATTATTAAAATATCAGTAGTAATCGACTAGTAAATTTCCTTTCTTTTGCATATTTTATTGCTGTTTAGAATTTTTATAAATAACCTTTAAATCTACTTTGAATTGTTTCTGCTCGTCAATCATTCAAAAAAAGCAATACAACTCAAGAAATAATCATTGAACTAGGATAATTTAAAAAGCATTATTGGGTTGAATAAATTTTCTATGTTTCTACTATATAGTTTTTATTTAAATTCAATGAAAACTAGACTTGAATAATCTGTAAATCCAAATGCATTTATTTCCTCATTTGTTTTTATTAAAAACAAGAGATACATTGATTAGATATATTGATTTTTTTAATGCTTGCGATACTGACCTGAATATGATTCGTTTTTAATTCTTCTTAAGGGTTGAGCTGAAAATAAGAGGGGTGAGAATTTCCTTTTCACCCTTTTACTGTGCGCTATATTAAAAAACAACCCCATTTTTTGCTCATCCGCTCAGACAATACTTTATTTGATTCTTTGATTTTCTTGGTTTCGCTTAGTTCACCAAGGCTTCTCTCTGGAAGTGGGAAAAAGAACTTTTCTTCCATATTTTAGATTAAATTAAAATTTCTGCAACATGAAAGCGTGTTGGTTGAATGAAAGACTTAATGCAGATTTTTAATCTCTGCGGAGAAATTGTACGTGGGTCGAAAAAGGCGAGCCTCGATTGCAACATCGACCAGTTCACAATGTGAAGTGAAAAGGTTAATAATTCTATTTTATTGTAAATTCAACACTCATGTCATCAATTATTGAAAATACCATTTAAATCAATAAAATGACTTCTCAGCGCGGAAATCATGCAAATGCATAATGATAATTAAGCAATTTTCTTCAATTGGCTTAATGAGAGAGAAGAGGCATGTGTATGATGTAGGTCTAAGGCAATTAATTAGAGAATTAGAAGATCCGCGCCCCGCAATGTGGACGAGGTCAGTGGAAATTAATTGGAGAGAGATGGCTTCTCGTTTTCACGTTTTTTCCATCGAGGACACTCTGTCATTTGCATTGAGTGGTGTTAATTGTAATGCGATGAAAATTGCTATTTCCTTATTTATGTATGTCTATTCTGAATCAAACCAACCAATAACACTCAAAACCAGAGTCAAAGAGAAAGAAAATTTGCAAGCAAATTTACGTAGATCTAGAATTAAAGATGTATAAAGCATTTGATGTCCTTGTCATTTTATAGAATCTAACCCATCTTTAAATTAACCACACTCTAATTACCTAAGTAAGATTACCTAATTCAGGATAACCTCATTCTCAAACTATTCCATCATCATGCAGAATAAACGAAATTCGTTTGAACTTAACCTAACTAATCCAAGCGTAACCTCCCTTTATTCCAACTTGCTACCTAGGTCCATTTGCACTCAGGCATCATTTAAACGCTTTCTGTGTGTCCTTAACTGACCGATGTGCTCCCGAATCAAGTGCACTAGGATAAACTTGCACATGCTGAATAACTGATGTGGATTGGTTTGAAAGAAAAAGAATTTGGAAAATCTTAACGCGCCCTTTTGTCAGCAGTGTATTGGTCGGTTGCAGCAACATGCGGCGCTCATCGGGGGCCCCAACGCCACCTCCTGCCCGCTCTGCCACAAGATGTTCCTCGGCGGTGAGGCGCTCATGGAGCACATGAAGCACACGCACAAGGACCCGAACGCCTCCGGCGTTGCCAGTAAGTATCAAGTCGAGCTTATCACAATTCAGCGCATACGAATGAATCACGTTGATCATTTGGGTGGAGGATTCGGCTTTTTCGCTTCACACCTCAAGGCACGAATTTGAGGCTAGAACGCTGCATGCATTTGCTCATGACATTAACAAGTTTTCGGTTTGTGTTGAGTTGATTTAGTTGTACCATTGGTTTGTTTGCTTTTGCGGTGGCCCCCTCTCATTATCCTGTTGGAAGCTCCCCTCGAACATCCTTAGACACTAATCGACTAAAATGCGGCGTTAGAATGTGCGGCTTGTTTGATCATCAATAACAATATTCGGCCGAAGATGCGACGAAATTGGCAGGAGAACAAGCTGCTGGTAATAATGACAATCACAGTAACGACATCTGTCGCATTCAGTGCTAGCCACACAGATCCTGGGGTGCTTTGCTTGATCTCGTTTTCTCTCTTTTGTTGACGTCATCGATCCTTATTTAGCGAAGAGAAGGACGGCTAACCATCCGTGCCCCGTGTGCGGCAAGCACTATGTAAACGAAGGATCTCTCAGGAAGCATCTCGCGTGCCATCCCGAAACCTCACAGTTATCAAGTTCCTTACGAATGTGGCCATGCTCCGTCTGCCAGGCGGTGTTCACGCACGAAGCAGGTAAGCAAGACACCTGCACATCATCACGACAGACACTAACCACTTGCGGCGGCAAAATTTAGTGCAAAAATTGGCCCTTAATACACACGGAAATCCTGTATTCGTTCAACATTTCTATTCTTTAGTTATTGATTGTTTGATTGCAAAATTACTGTTCGCTATGATTTTCGTACGAAGCACCTCAAGGAAAGAAGAAGCAATTGTTCAGACTGATGCACTCGAAGGAGCAATAATTAACGCTGCGTCCATTTGTGCCTTTTGGTCTTGCAGGTTTGTTGTCTCACATGGAGCATATGCGCATGGATCCGAAGCATCAGTTCGCCGCCCAGTATGTGCTGTCGCGGGCGGCCGCGGAGCGACGTGATCGCGAACTTCTTGCCGCCGCCGGACTGGCGTCAGCTGCCTCCAGCAGTGGACTTCTGGGACTCGGCATGGGTGGCGCTGGTAATGATTCTTTGCTCACAATTCGTATCATCAAGCAGCTAATTTAATTTGGCTCGTTTCAGCGAGTTCTAGTCCAATGTGCGCATCGCCCTCGGCGCACAGCGACAGCTCATCAGGTAACGGTCGCCTCTCATCGGCTGGCAGCGAAGCTGGCGGCATTAACAACAACAATAATAACTGCAATACGAAAATAGGCGATATCTTAAGAAGTGAGTGCCAGTGAAAGAAATGGGCATCAGCTTTTTTACATATCACTTAGCTGACTTAAGTTGGTTACGACTCATTCGTCAATTTTGACAATTTTAAATTGATTGAAGACTATTCCTTAAATTGGAATTTAAACTCTAAAATTGACTTCAGTCAATTGTAGCAGATTGTAGCAGGTCTGGATTGAGATCTTCTGAATTGCCTCAATTTGAGCTGACCAACTTAAGTCTTGTATTCCTCACAAAACAAATAATAATAATTCGTCTTGGATTTTTAGGCAACAATGGTTTACATCAACAAAATTACATGGAAGAACAACTGCAGAACGCCAACCGAATGTCCCTGTTCGCCAACATGGTCAATCCCACAGGAGTACCACCTGGTCTCGGCTCAGACACGTCCCAGGCGGCGGCTAACATCGCAGCTGTCAATATTGCTAATCTCGCAATGCGCATCACTCAAGTAAGTCTCCGCTCATTTTCTCATCAATACTAACAGAAAAGAGGAAAAAACAACAACAACCGGAAATACTAACGTGCTTCCGTTTTTAGGCGAATCAACAAGTTAACAACTCAAGCAATCCGTCAACACCGCCAATACCCAACGACGCGCTCTCGGTGATGCGCGCGTCAATGGACAGCATCCGCAACATGGACGCGATGCGCTCGTCAGTGATGGACATGTCATCTCCGCAGCAGCAGCAACAGCAACAGCAGGACGCTCTACGTATGCAACAACATGCCGAGGCTCTGCTGCGCTCGCAGGCCGAGACCGCTCTAAGGCTAGCAATGAGCCAGGTGAGTTGTTGCATCCGCGCGGGAAAAACCATCACTAATTACTTTCAAAGCCTTTCGTTTAACATCATTCTCACTGTGGTATTACTCCCTTAGCCTTCGACGGCACTACACCCTACTGCCTCCATTCCCCCCTCCCACTGTGTGTTCATCAGCTTAGATATAGTGGTTGCAAGATGAGTTTTATTTTTCGTTTTTGTTCTCTTTTTGTTTCGTAGGTTAATCGCTATTAGCACACGTCCACACACAAAAACAAAGCAAGCCCTCTTTTTTCATCCCCTGATCCCCGCACGCACAGTGATGAGAGCCGCGCGCTCGTGCATATGAAACACTCGGCAAATCCAACAAACGAACACGTTCTATTCCAGGCGCTGCCGCAGCTCAACACCGCGCAACACCACCAGCAGCAGCAGCAACAGCAGCAGGGTAGCACCTCACCGCTGCGGCACAACGGCAACTATTCCGGCCAGCAGCAGGCTGTCAATAATGCAGTGGTAGCGGCAGCTGCCGCGGTAGCTGCAGGACCCAATGGCGTGAGTGCAGCGGGAGGAAATCAAGCGCAAGCAGGCCAGAATGGCCAGAGTGCACCTGGCACCAGCACGCCCAATGGCCAGCAGCAGGTCAGTCCTGATCTGACTGAGGCGCTGCGGCTGCAAGAGCAGCGGCTGGAGCAGGCGCTGCGTCTGCACGGCAGTGATCCGAGAAGTTTGGGATTCTCGTTATCGTGCCAGCAGCAGAACCAGCAGCCATGAGACGACGAGGACGTGGGCTTCTTCTAGGTACCAACAGCACACAGACTGCAGAAGACCCACGCCAGGTGACTTAAGCACACACATTTAAAGTATACATAGTACAAATGATCGCGTTGGAGGTTAGGAAGTAGGTTAAGTGACATAAATCTAATATATATATATATATATTATATCAATCCCGACGCGTTGAATCCACGCATGGTGTATACATTAAAGTGGGTAACTGTACATAACTAAGACTACTAGGGATAGGCTAAGCATTAGGATTAAGCAGGACGAGTGTCTTCAAGGACAGAAAAGGCATCAGTTGGTAAAATATAAACGATCCGGATTAAAAACTGCGAAATATTAGGAAATCTGGAAGCAAGTCTGAAAGCATAATGAAAATTGATTGAAAACTGTAAAAGTTACAAGGGTTTAAAGGTTGCCGTTCGGTGATTGGTCGTTCCATCTGTCACTCTACAGTAGATTGACCAATAGGAACTTGGCTTGAAATTAAATTGCAAATATTTCCGAAACTAATAGAGCTATGGGAAAAATGTATCAAGATAAAAAATTTAATTTTTGATGCTCTATCTAGTAACCTTGTGACTTTTGCAATGAAAATTTTATTTTCGAAGTTAGGACTGTTTATATTTTATCCAACTAGCAATAAGGACTTGCGCACATTTCTACCAAAAATAAATCTTATCAAATTAATTTGCGGGACGTTAAATTAAATTTGTGCAATCAAAAGCAATCGACAAGTCCCTGAGAAAGTCTACTTGAGAGAAAAGATAATCAAAAGATAATATTCGCGAATTAGAAAGCAAAAAGAATACGAAAGTAAAGCATTTATTTACACGTTTTATTTCTACTTTATAAACAATTTTAACGATTGTGTGCCGCAACGAATGAGGAGCACTTTGTCTGAGGTGTGTGTTGATGAATGCCGAACGCATGCGCAGTGTGCAGTGGAGTGAATTGCCAAATTACAAGCATAGTCAAAAAAGGAACCAAAAAAGTAACTTTAAGATACTCTCGCACTGGAGAGACATGGACAATTGCCAATTGTACAACAATTGAGATACTAAATTTGCAATTTTGACATATTTGATTGACGACCATTTCGCACGAATGAGACTAGCTATATTAGCCAGTAAAGAATTACACTACAATAACGATTACAATAAATCCTCAAATGATAGATGCAATGAAGAGAAATTTATGCAGAATATATTTCTATCGAGAGTGGTTATTGAGAGAGCACAATAGAAAGGAATTTTACGCTGAACAGATGAGAATCTATATATCTATTAATAATTTATTGTTAACGCCGTGCGAGTGATGTTCACCCGAGGACACTCTTTCTCCGTCTTTGCTTTCCGTTTTGTATAGATTTTCTATGGAGGAGTTAATTGTTAGGTGGTTTTTCAACGAGGTTTATCATTTTCCAAAAGCAAGCGTCGGGAATAAGTTGTCTTTTAGTAAGAGGGCAGCGCAGAGAGGTAAATGTCGAAAAGTGGACGAAAATCGGATGAGAGTTAGGCGAATTATTGCTGATTTAAGTTTGCTTCCGGTAACGTCATGCAGGGTTAGGTTAGTTGGTAGTAAAACAAAAAAAACTAATGCGAATAGAAAAAAAGCTCATCTAGATAATAAATTATTGCACGTTAAATCAGGAATATGATTTCGAAATTTAGTGCTTAAGTTGTATTTGGATACGCTGCTCTTTGCTTTAATGAAAATTATTCCCGACTAAATACGTAATTGTTTCCGGTTGAAATTGAAGAAAGAAAAAAAAACACCACACCTATTTACAATAATATAAACAATAGTCATACGTTAACAATAGTAATCTACAGAATCCGATATAAGTAAGGAAAGAATCAGAAGAAAAATGCAATAGTCGATAGTTTCCCAAAAACAGCCATGCCGCCTCTCCCGACGCAGTTGAGAGCGGGTGGCGGCATGCGAGATGTGACTTTAACAAACACAAACCCGAACGTGACATGCCCCACTTCGAGCCGTGACTGCCCCAAGTCGCCGAAGTGGGGAAACCGCCCCGGATGATGACGCACCAGCCGAACATACACAAAGCGAGATGTATGAAGCAAGTAAAACTAAACAGAAATAACAAAAAATGTACAATAGCCCGGTTGCACTAAGTGCTACACAAGTTTTGCCCGCCATTATTACCCAGTGCAATTACCAACTCTGCTCTTCGCAGGCCGCGAAGACGCTCAGCTGGGTGGTAACCAAGTAAAAAAATCTGCAATAGCCCAAGCTGCGCACGCCGCGCAGCACCCACACACAATATTCTCTTAATTTTTCGTTCCATAACAATAATCTACTTACTTACATACTCGTATACATAAAAAAAACAATAAGAAAATCCAAAAAAAATAATAATTACCATAACTTACATAAACAAAATAAGTAATATTACAAATGTATATCAGATATCTATTTATCAACATTGGACGCAATGCAGCGCCATCTATTGACAACGCGTCACCTAACATCCAAAAATAATGAGGAATAGAAACTATTGAAGATGATGAAATGTTGAAATTTTCGATGCAGACAATGCCCTAACACCAACGAAGAAAAACATGCAAACAGCAACCAACAATTGAAGAGTGTTTTACGTAAATATCTAGTCTATACGCCCGAGTGGACGAATATTTATCGTAAACCCACACCAGCAAACAAACAAAATCAATTGAAAATTGAAAGAAAAGCAAACAAAAAAAACTAACAAAAATTTATTTGCAATAGCCCACCATAACACATAAAGTTTACTCGAATTGATTTGTTTTGTTCTTTGCTGAACGCGCATTGGAGCGCGTTCGACAAAGACACGAAAAAGTCAAGTTTTCACCAATATTTAGTTTTTTTTCGTATCAATCAAATGAATGTCCAACTATGGCGGACTGTCCGGCAACAACAGCACGCTCTGTGAGATAGTTCGCGGATGGAAAGCAAAAAAGAAATCTTGTTCGTCAAACATCGTCTTGTAAGGACAACACTGTCATCTAGCAGCGGATAGCGGAAAGAGCAAGTACCGCCTTCGCAACACAAGATCGCAGTGTCGCGCGCGCCGACGCAGCTCGCATCGTCATGGAACACAAAAAAATGTATACGTGTTAAACAAGTTACGATTTACCGATAATGATTACCGATTACAATACTACGATTTACAGGATAACTACAGGCTAATTACAGTTTACTACATACAATAAGGTTAGCTTTGCGTTCGACGTATCCACAACTGGGTTCCACTTAAATTCCACAGGATATAAACACTAAATGGTACATGTTCTAGTATTAACTCATAATTAACAGATTGTATAATTAATAGATAGATGGCGCGCTCCGGTTACATTCCCACTTTGTCGTTTTCACATTCACAACGTCTCCCCTCTCGTTTTTGCCCCCCCCCCTCCCCCGCCCCCCTTTTCCTTTTCCCTTTTTAAGGCTCTCTCTTTATAACTCTTCTTCGGACCGTCACCGTAATCAACAATACGTACAATAGGAACAATATAAACAGGCTTTGTGTATTTGAGTATTCTTCGCAGTATTCCGGCGTTTGTTGTAGATGTAGCTGCAGTAGTGAACATAACCGCAATAGAGAGAAATCTAGTGACGCCACTAGGACAAAAGCCATGACGATGGGCGGCGCTTGCGTCGGTCGCGTGTACCGCGCGAAGGTCGGCAGATGGCGCGCACATATGGCCGCCATCTTTCTTCAGTTTCGTTTTATATGGATATTGTTTCTTGTGTAAATCACTGCAATAGCCAAAACGCATGAAAGCGACAGTCTTTTGTGCTATGCAAACATGTTCTGGAAAAACGGAAAACCCATTACCACACTTGCGTTTGTTTACTTTGAGACTGGCGGCGACTTTCTTCCGCGGCGTGACCTCAACTTTGGAGAGCGGCGCCAATGCTCGGCTGTCCTGAGGTTAGGCGGTGGAAAGTTGTCGCTTGAGTCTTGCTATGGAATTTTTAAACAAATAATAATAATATCTAACATATAAATAACTATACGTATAATATCTATTCAGAAACACAATACGAAATGTAATACTTTAAACAAAACCAAAAAATTGCATGATGATAACATTTTCAACACACTAAATACCAAAAAACGTATACAGAACAAAAAAGGTAATAATAATGTAGAAAACAACAACGCGATTCGAATTGATTCATTTTTGGAGATAAAATTCACGTTGGATCGGCTTTCAAGGAGCAAAAATGATTTGAGGTGGAGAAAAGACGCGTTAGGGATGGAGAAATGAAGGAAAACATGATGAACCTTATAAGTATATAGAGTAAAAAAATCAATGTACAAAATCGAAATTGAGTAAAGTCACTTTTGGGAAAAACAAACTCTCAAACACTAATTCCATACGATACTTATTATTACACACACACACACACACACACACACACACACGCACACGCACACTCGCAGAAGAAAATTATTGAAAACACAGAATATTCAGTTGAAAGCAAACCAAATGCAACGCAGCGACAGCCACATACTATCTAATCTTAATTACGTATCAATTGCAGAATTAAATGGAAGCATAACTACCTTACCACATTTACCTTTACGAATAACGATAGTTTTCCACACCGACACGCACACGCAGCACACGGTTTTCATAGATTTTTTCCGGTCCCGGATCGGCGTTTTACACTCTGTACATGAGAGAGGAGGCAAAAAGTTTATTATATTATAAGATTGATTATTATTGTAATCATTGAAAGTGAGAGAAATTTATTGGAATGCAGGTGGTTTTCGTTTTCACAGGGGGAAAAAATACAAATTATACAGAACTACAGAAACCAACAATAATTACTTAATTACCGCATACTGAACATGATTGTGCATACAATTTGCTATACATTGTTGTTGAGAGATATTTACACAACGAGTGGATTGGGGCTCCTTTCAACATATGATAGCTAATTCATTCTTCGATATTGTCTTCGGTTTTCAACACTTGCAAATGCAAGCACACAGTTATTACTTAATAGTTAATTATTCCTAACGCAGATTAAGTTTACGTTCATATGCGCTAAAATTGTGTACAATTTATTTATGTTACATTTGTCAGATAAGGTTTACGAACTACATCAGTGTATACATTATTATTTATAACGTATTTGAAAAGTCCACTGACTGCCATTTTATCGATACCGATCGATAAATTAGTTATTTATCACGTTTTGTTTAAGTTTCCAAGATTTTTGCAACATGTTCAATTTAAGACTAAAACAATATATATTTTCAGAGTTAGTTAGGCGTTAGTTGTAAGTTTATTTTCTAAGCAGTCTGATTTGACTTAAGACTTATTTTCTATTGAGTTAATTCTAAGTGAGTTTTTGTACACGTGCATAATCGCCATTTACGTAGTTGTATTCTTTTGCAAATTATCATTATTATATCCAGATGTAATTCTATTTTCCACAGACAAAGCCATTTTTATATCGTACGAGAAAATGGAGAATATAGCTTGTTTTGTGTAACCTGTTTTTCTTTCTTTCGTTTATTGCTATCAGAGTATTTCGGAGCCGAAGCACGACAAAATACGATGCGAATTCAATGAGTGCGAATGGAAGTGCGTGAATGTTGTCTTCTTGTCTTGCTTTCTTCCCTAAAGAAAATTATCACTAATATTGTACAAACTAAATTGTGCTCGAACGAAATCAAGCCAGAACGAGGCATTTTCTATTAGAACTTATTCTAGACTAAATTGATTAATTAATTAATCGACGATTGGAGGTATCAAGTGAAATTAAACTATCTGTGAAATTCATGAGGCATTATTGTATTTCGACACTAGCATTAAAAATATTTACGCTAAAAGATAAATTAACGCATTGTTTTCCGAGAGAAACACTTTAGTTCTAGATGATTACTGACGCATGATGCAGAATTCCAGTTTGTACATAAATAAATATTTGATTCGTTTACTATTGCAATAGATGATGAATATTTGGTCGTAGTTAGGCATTGTGCAAACTAAATTAAGGACTCTACAATCTATCAAATTGCAAGAGTAAATTAATGATTTGTTTATCCCTATCGAGATTGAGCTGAATTACTAAAACTAATCATTGTAAAGCCTGTCATCTCTTACGTTGACGAATTGATGGAGGATGTATTCTCTTGTTTTCAAATGTCATTCAGAATTGTATGATACATGTATAAATGATGAATGTTTATTTGAAAATCGACGACGATGGCCTTGCAGCTTTTGGCGAATGTTGCAAGATGACATAGAAAACTAAATCACAACTCGATGTATGAAACAAACTGTATGTGTGGTTATGTAACCTATTTACTGAAATAGCAAAAAAATATTTAAAAAAACTCAGTGTTTGCTTGTGACTTTTGCACATATTTTCAGCTTATTTCTAGTCTGCACCCCGCCGAACAGAAAAGCGGTGCAGCTATGATGAGAAATATTGGAAAACTAATAAACTTATAATTAAAAATAACACATTAAATTAAATTAATTAAATATTGCGAGAACAACAAATCTATCCGAAGGATATATCAGCTTTGCTTTGGTACTAAGCTGAGTTTGGAGTGTTTGAAAGTTGACATTTTTGCTTAGTCTACATTCTACACCAATTCTAAGAAGTAAGTAAATCAAAAATATTTTATAAATTTTACTTTTGTGTCGCTAAAAAACAATGTCAGCTCACAAAAGTCGAGAATCATGTTTATGAGGAACGTATAGAAAGTTCCAGAACAACATAAATTACACAATATTTTGGTAAATATATGTTCAATTACAACTTTTAGGATGTAGTTAATACATAACTAGTGTAGTTCATACAAATATGGCATCGACTACCAGGGATTATTAGAAGTTATTAGAATTTAATTCTATATGAATACTCTATATTACATTGAATATACTCCTAGCAGGATTTGAATATGTGTTCTTCGAATGTGCACCTCGCTATCACTGCTACAGTCAGACATTCATGTATGTTATTGTTATTTTATTATTTATGGAGCGTACTGCAATCATGCCAAATACTGACACCATATTTGACCTCCATCCTATTGTACGGCATCAACTACCAGGGTTATTAACAGTTATAGGGACTGAATTCTGTGAGGATACCCCCAGCAGGATTTGCTATCACTGCTACAACTTATCACTAGGCTTACCTACGGAGCGGGGCAAATTCACGTAAGTGATCAAAAAGTATTATTGAGTGTGATTACAAAGTGTAATACTTACTAATATTGACTTGTTAAAACGTTTTTGGTATATTGCCTCCTCCAGTATGATCATATGATCATATTATAGTGCAGTTTTATTAACATAATGATCAAAAAGTGTCTATATTAGGCCAAGATACACATCAGCAACATGATTGAAACAAGTTAACGGCAATTGTTGCTGGATTGTTGCTGGAACATTGACTTCTTGAATAAAGGATGCAAGAAGGAATGCTTTCCAAATAATGCATGCATTTTGTGGTTTTTAGGAGAGCAATTCAAACACAAAAACATCATTGTATCAACATCTTCTTTAATGAAGATCCCAAGATATATCATTACATTTCTTCAGTGTATTTTCTTCAAGTATATAATGTATGTGATAATAATAATAAATAAATGTGTAGAGTGTGGTTACGAAGTGTTGAAGATTCATTATGTTAAAAAAACTGCACTATAACACTTACTTTTTGTCTTTCGGTAAGAACGTTTTCGGCATGTTGCCTTCTTCAGTATGATAATAATTTATGATTGTTTCCGATTCATATATATTCTAGATTAGTTCTATTGAGGAGAGGGTGGTCGGCTGTTTCTTCTGTCGAGAATGGGTATTTTGGGGATTATGTGATTAGTCGTAAGGGTTTAAAGATTGTTTGGAAGTGTGACTGGGTGTGCTCATTAGGAAGGTTTGAGTTATTTAGTTGGTGTTTGTAGATTTGCTGGTTTTCTTTTATGTCTAAATGCTTATTGCTTGTTTTTAATATTGTTAGTGTTGTATCTAAGTTGTTACCCGTGTGTGAATATTTATTTAAGTGGTCAGGAGAATTATGGACACGCCGTTGTGTTTTTTGTACCTAATTTGAAAATTTCTCTTGGTTTTTCCTATGTAAATGGATAGACAAAAGTTGCAAGTTTTATCAATATAATAAAATAAATATGTATTATCTGTACATACTATGCACATATTTTGGAAACATATAAGCTTCTATTATTTAATAAATATTGTATAATCGTAAAGAATAGTGTATGAAGCATGGCGCCTGCTTCTCACCTAAGAGACTTGCGTTTATTTCCTGGTTGAAGAGATGGAAGACTTTAAAGGACTGATTCCCCTAGAAAAGGATCTGAAACCCAATTGGGTGGCAATAATACGCAGGATTAGAAAAGCCATAATTATATAGTCTTGCCCACATTCATTGATTAGTTAAGAAATTGTGCCATTACTTAACTGCACAACTATTACCAATTAAGTTGATAATATTACTTTCTTAGCTATGCTATGTGTCTTGTGTCTATGTGTCAATGTTATTTTGAAACAAAAGACACGCTAATGGCGCTAGAATAATTTGTTTACACTAAAGAAAAGAAAAGAAAAGCAGTTGTTTCTAATTTCTATATGATTTCAAAACAAAATTGCACGCAGACTAATTGAGCCTGGGCTAATCTACTGATGTCAATCAATAGTTTAAAAGTTTTTTTTCTGTCTAGCTTCATTAAGCCACTCGTAAATTGCAATTAACAAATTTTGATGTTGATTTTCACTTCTTTTCTAATTGTTTAAATAATCAAAAATTAGAAGGAATAAAAAAACAACTGGTCTTTTATCATCTACCGTTGAAAAATTAGATTTTACTTAATTAGTACTTCTAGAAATGGTATTTTTGCAATTTGTTTTGATAAAATGACAAAAACTTTAGAGCAAGAACTTTGAAGCTGATTTTTACGTGTTTCTCAACTGCTTAAATAATTGAAACTAGCATAAAATAAAACAGCAACTCTTTTTCTACTATTTTCTTCCAACAAATTAGATGTAGCTTAATTACGTAGCTTATAAATTACAATTTCCTAAAGCATGACTTGAGAAGCACATGTTCAAATTTAAAATAAACAGAGCACTGACGTTTAGTTGACTCTCTCACACGATTTGAAATTCAAAAACATAAAGAGTGCAAGAGTATAAAATATTCATGTATTTAATATAAAATCAAGATATAAGAACGTTTTTACGTTTACGTTTTTAAAATTGCTAATTCCTCAATACCCAATTACCGTTAAAACGATTAAAAAAAACCAAACAACTTAACCTTTTAAAACATAAAATCGATGTCGTGTAAAGTGCTATAAAATTTGTGTTTCATCATAAATACGCAATATTTAATTAAAAACATGATTAACTAAAGATTCCTAGGAGTAATAATCTTTGATTACATTAATTTCAATGAAGTAGACTACTTTAATTGCCTGTTTACTAAAAATAACAAAGAGGTTTGTAATGTTTCAAAGAATTTGCATAATTTACCTCAGTTTTCTTTCAGGAAGTATAATATTCCTTAAAAATTTAATCAATAACAAGAGAGTTACATGATCCAATGCTTGACTATAGCATTGAAGTCATAAAATAATTTCAGAAAGGATTTTGTTGGAAAATGGGTACAGAAGTCGATGTTTTCATTAGCAACTACACCTTGGTTGATCCAGAGATATATCAATTATGGGTTGATGGAAATACTGGTAGGTTCTATATCATTCTTGTATTTTGAAAAACTTTTAGTTGGAAACTTTACTTTAATATATTGTCATTTTCCTATTACAACCAGAGTAATTCATCTTCTTCTGTAATTTTATTCTATTGATGTTGTAGCAAGTGAAGCAGTTTCCATTCTTAACAAACAAGGACTTGGACAGACAACGGGAGCTTGTTTAGAGCTTATAGCCAGTGATGTATTGGATCACTATCGAACCTATTCACTATTAGAAAAGCTCCTCAGCAATCCAAACAAACTACAAGAACAGGTTGAATTTCAAATAGAACCAGCCACCAGGCAGTTGCTCATTGAAAAGTACTATGATTTTGATGACAATGTTATCAGGGAGTTGTTGGGGAAGAAGTTATCATCAAGGAATCGAAAAGATTTAGATGAAGTTGCTGAAAAGACTGGTGTTCCTCTTAAATCATGCAGGTAACTAATAAAGATTAACTGGAATATTGAATTTTTATCTAATATGTGTCTATAGGAGGCAGTTTGATAATGTCAAGAGAATCTACAAAACAGTGGAGGAAATGCCTGGATCTGTAGTGGCTAATATACAAAAAATCTTCTTTCTTTCTGAAGAACTCGCTCAAAAATATGGATGTGTTGTCTTCTTAGCTTGTATTCGCTTTGAGACAAACAAAAGAAGACTACAATATCTCAAGTTTGTTGCATTGAGGAAATGCAGTGAGATTATCATGGATGCATGGACCTACAACAACACAACTCCTCCTTCTGATTACTATGACACTGAGATGGATAAGGAGTTTTTATTGGATTTGAGAGAGTTGAGAGTGTTAAGTGATCGTGAGAAGGAACATAAACAGTAAGTTCACTCCCAACTAAATTTTACACGTTCTAAAGATATGGTCCAGCTTAGTTTGTACAAGTTTGAAACCAACGCTCCTTACAAAAAGTTATGCGGAAATCGAGAGCAACTTTCGTGCATACTCCCGTGCTATTTTGGCCCTTGCCACATCCCTACATCGAGCTAGAGAACTACGAAATTTATTTGTTGAAGTTGCACAGTTTATTGAAATGTGTAAAAGTAATGGATGGGTCTCAAAGGATCTGAAGTTATTTCTGGATGCTTATGCCGCTTGTGCGAATGATTTGGATGTGATGAGGTGAGTTACTACATATGTTTGCAATGGTTGAGATGGGAATTGGTTATTTATTTATTATAGGGATGGGGAACTTCGTGGGATATGGGAACGCTTTACTAAAGTTATCGTGCAGTGTATTTTGATTATGTTTGGATAGGTTCAAAATGTAAGTATATTGAAAAACTATTATTTGTTCTGTTTCATCGTAAGATTGGAATAAGTCTAGCTTATTTATTAATTAAATTATGTAGGTCTTGCACTAAGTTCTTCATGAATATTTTCTATGTAATCCTCAAGGACTCCATAAGTAGCTCCTGGAACATTCCACTTTATAAAGAATAAATAAGAGAAATAAGCGTAGAGCAGGACAGTTAGGATTTTATTCGCGTATTTCAATCTGTAAAAAGAATGTATTTGGTAGAGTTAAAACGGATTTACCTTGTGTTTGATAAGTTTACTTACATTTTATACTTTCTCCTGTGGAATTCCAGCTTACTGAAATCCTCTTTCAACAAATACTTCATATAACCGCTGATACCAACCCTGAAAAACTCGCGGTGATCAATATGATCCGCATTATATCCAAATTGGTCCATATCCTTTTCTAGCAGCTTTCCTTCCAGGCTATATACCGAAGTGTTTACTATTTTCCATTCATTCAAGATGAAGAATTTCAGTGCGTTGACGGCGATGAAAATACGCCGTTGAATTGTTAGGACACTGTAAGATAAAGGATTGAAAAAGATTGTAAAGGGTTGATCGAAAGGTACTTACACTGGAGGATAACGTAGCAACGCCAAAAGAAAATCATAAAACAATGCTGGGAGGACGTGGAGGAAGAATGAGACGAAATTGAACCATGTTTGATTTTCAGTCATCCGTAACGATGGAGGCCACACGCATACAGAGAGTGGTAATTCCTCGGAGAGTTCACATCCCAGTTGAGCAAATTTATAGGTGGTTAATGTGGCTAAATTATTAGCGCTGCAATTGTGGACGGATGTCGCCTTCAACGGGATCTTGTGACTGGAAATGCAAACGAAATCAATGCAGGTGAAGAAAAGGAGATTGCGGGTGCCTACTCGTGTTCCTGGGTCAAACGGTACCAAGTCACATTCAAGAATGCCCTCACCAAAAGATCAACAGGCACAAAATCGCAAGTCTGATTTTTAATCAAGTTAATCCGTACCAAACCAGTGCCATTAGCAGCCATCATTCCTACAGGACCATTAAAGTTGTCTATCCAACCAGGGACTGGGTCCTTCCAGGTGCAAACCACTGTTAACGAACAAATCAAACAATTAGGTGTAAGTTACTCGTCAACTGAGGTACATACCAATTGATGGTCTAATAATGATATTGGCAACCTTTCCATCTAACATGTCATAGACAACCCTCTCTGCTAAGCCTTTAGTGTATGTATAAGTGTTTGGGTAAGGACCCAACATATGGCCCTGCATTTGGGATACGTTATAGGGGTCCATATTCTCTGCTGCTGCAATACACTTCTTCCAATCTGCATTGGCCGGGTACATTTTTTCCTCAATTGGATTGTATTCAGTGTGGGCGTATGCAGTGGATACATGGGCCATTAGAACAATCTTCTTCATCTGCAGGGAAAGACTGCACACTTCCCTCGTTCCCCGGATGTTCAACAAGATGGCATCGGATAAAGCCTGATCGAATTTAACAGTGGCAGCCACGTGGTATACAATGTGGACTTGGTTAATCAACAATTTCCGGTCTTCGGCAGAGAGCCCCAAGTTTACCAGCGATACGTCTCCATTGATGGGGTGGACTTTTGAAGTGTAATCTTCAGGACGTTCAGAGTAAAGTATATCAAACAACTGGAATTGAAGTAACATTGATATTTGTTACTTTCAGACTAATGTGGGATACTTACAGGAAGTTTTCCAATGTCGTCAATTCTCTCCTGAATTGATCTACCACGACGTTCTCGGATGAGAACATAGATCCTCTCAATACCAGGACAAGATCTTAGAAGTTTTTCAATGAGGACTTTACCGATAAAGCCAGAACCTCCTGTGATAAAGAGGGTTTTCCCTTTGAAGAACTCAGGGATTCCTAGTTCCTCCATTTTGTTGCACTGAATACACTTTGATTAATTAGATATCCAACCAGTATAACTCGTGCAACGTAAAAAGTATTTTATTCAAAATACTCACACTTTATATAAAAACCTTCTTACCGCTATGTCAACGCTTGCGAATTAGCATACAATTACACATCCGCTTTAGACAATAGATAGCAGCGTCATGGATTTAATCGAACGTTTATAGCGGTTATGATTACATGATAATTCGGAACAGAGGGTATTGAAAACAATGCCAAGGAATTAACATAAATCTAAACATTAGAAAGCTCGATTGTTAATTTTGATGTTTATCAATTCTACATTGAGTCTAGCAAAATAGCGATCCGAGATGAGAGTAGCTGCAGGGAAATCAGATAAATTAGATAAATGGAGTAATTTGCAAATTAGGCTCTTATCAATATTTTCTCAAGCTTAGTTTGATTAGTTTGGAAATAAATATATTTTGTTGGTATGTTACTTTCGACGAAACATGGTGACGAAAAAAACAACGCAATGTTTGATCAATAAACTAACAAAGTGGGTGAGAAGGAGACACATTCAGACTAACTCTAACTAGGAGGTCTACAGACTGTTTAATCTCTAATCAAGTGAATTTTTACTCGGTTAATTGAAGTTATAAGAATTGGCTGATCACATAAAATCAACACTATTATCAAGAGGTAGGTGACTTTCTGAATTTTAACAAGGATGATCTCATCTCAATGAAAGACAGCAGGCTGCAAGGTAACAAGAGAACACCGGAAAACGCGTATCGTATTTATGTTGACTTGTTTACGGTTTTCAGAAGAAGGCCGCAGGTTTCCCAGTAAGCTATCTCCATTAATTGGATAGACTTTTGAAGGGTGAGAATGAAGTGTATTAAACAAGTAAAAGTTGATTAACTCTACGGAATGATAGATATTTGTTATCTATGAGAAGATTTTGCATACTTCCTGGGAGTTTCCCAATGTAATCAGTCCTTCCCTGAATTGTTTTCCCTCAATAATCGTTGTTCCTCTCAATGCCAACCTTAGAAGTTCCTCAGTGGGTAATATGGCTATAAAACAGGATTCTTAGATGGTGAAAAGATTTTCTATTTTATATATTATTATATATATATATATATATATATATATATATATATATATATTATATATTCTATTTTTCTAATCTATTCATTAATTATACAATAAATCTCCTTCCGGTATGCGCCATAACAATAGCTTCCTAGTTAACTTCAATTTTGATTTGCACTTTGATGTATCTATGTAGTACTATAAATGCCATTGACGCTAAAATACTCATATAATACTCAAATGTCATTTGATATCAAATGACATCTTTATAGATTTTCACAATTCGCATCCATTTACAATTTTCTACAATGGCTTCCCAAGGACTCCTCTCCAAAGCATCAAAAGTAACCTTCAAGATCAAAGATAGAGAATCCACCACTTATCTTAAAGATCCTTACTCATTGGTCATTAAACCTGTAGGAAAATCAATGTCTTCGACAAAAAAAATATCCAAACGTTCATCTGGAAATATTCCCATGTCACCCTCATTAATTAAGTCCATTTCCTCTTATAAAGCTTCTGTTATTGAAGTTCCACCCGAAGAAAAGGTACCTTCCCCTGTAATAAGCACAAACACCGAAGACAAAAAATTCGATAAGGAAGTGAAGAAATCAAAGAAGAAATCCGCCAAATCAACGGACAAAAAGAGAAAGAAAAAAGTATCTATTGTTGTACCAGCAAACGAAAACCCATATTCCAGTGAGGCATTGGTCAAGAAGTTCTCAAAAGCAAGCACAGAAAGCGCGGATCAGCTAAAGAAGAAAAGTAAGAAATCCAAAACAAAACAATCAGTTGAAGGTGAAGACAGTGAAAGAGAAGAAGAGGTAAGGCTTGCGATTAGTACAGCGTCATATGAATTGGTACCCGTTCAAGAAGAGGATGAACCAAAAGCGGCAGAAAAAGATGACGGAGCTTCAGATGAAAAAAAAGATGATACTACAAAGCTTAAGCAGAAAGGTAAGTCAAAGAAGGACTCTGAGAAATCTGAAAAAGGACAAAGTGAAGCACCAGAGAAGAAAGATAAAGACAAGGCTGAAGATAAATCTAAAGCGAAGAGAAAAGGGAAAGCGAAGGCCGGGAAAGGAGTAAAGCGGGAAACTAGTAAACACGTTCGGCTCACAGGTGAAGCGTCAGTTGAGATAGATGCTGCGGAACAATCCCGGGGATTGTCGAAGTCACAGCTCACCGTGAAATCCCAACAGTTATCGGCGTCTCTACTTAAAGAGAAGAGTAATATTATTATAAAATCGTCTAAAATATCCGGAGTTGGTAGTGTAATTAGTGGGATAAGCGGAGCAAGTAAAACTAGTAGGGCAAGCAGGGGTAGCCGTTTTCCCTATGAACCTGGTGATGATAGTAGTGGCAGCTCATCCGTGGAAGAACAAGGCTCACGGCATAGAAGAAGTTTGAAATCATCAAGGACTTCTAAAACTTCCAAGAAAAAGAGTACGCTTAAAAGTGACTCCTTAATACACGAGGGAGATGATGAAGAAGTTTTACAGAACATTATCCAACCAGCATGTAATCCCTTCCGTAATTTATCCGAACCCAAACAAATTCCTAATACCTTCTTTGTGTCCTAGCTACCAGCCAAGTAATTGTCCCCGAAGAAGATAAAATAAGTAAGAAGGCCAAACCCAAAAAAGAATCAAAACCCAAAGCAAAGAAGCCGTCAGCAGATAAGAAAGGAAAAAAAGACAAAAAAGTACCTAGGAATAATTGGTTACCCTTCTAGGTTCACCTCTAACCTTGTCCATTTTGTTCCAGCCAGCGAAAACTGAAGCTGAACTTGAGGAAGAAGCCAAAGCTAAAGCTGAAGAAGAACGCCGCATGGCATTAGAAGCAAAACGGGAAGCAATCTCGCAGGAAAAGCGTGAATTATTGGAGGCATCTATGCGCGGGGAGCAATTAGATCAGATTACTAGTTTAATGCAGGAAGTTGATGACGCTTTGAATGAAGTCTTACAAGAAGAGCAAGCAGCCGAGGAGTGGAGACAGTATTTAGTTTGTGACGGTCTACCAGCGCCCTGGGATATCCCTGGCATGAATACGTACCTCCATCTGTGGGAGAAAGAAGTGTATACTGTGACAGCAGACAGGTGTCGGGAACGGACCAAGGAAGCAATACAAGTACCTTAATTCGACCCCATCTCCAAAACACAACTCTAATCCTAATCCATATATTGTAGTTGCTGGAGCGATTAGATGAAATCCGTGATGATCCCTTCGATAAAGCCCCTAGTAAGCAGTCGGACTGGGCTTGGGTCTCCTCCCGATTCCGTGAATTCCAAGCCCTCAACTTGGAATACTGCACCTATCGCCTGCTTCGTGATATAAAAAGCAAAATGAATAGGATAGACATCCCAACATCCGACTTTAGAATGCAGGAAGAGTTGTTTTCGTTGTGTCTGTGGGTATCTATTACATTACCAACACCCACTCCCAATCCAAGACATGTAACCAAGACAAGGATTAGTCTGCAATGGCCGGAAATAAGTATTGATGCCATCATATTCCCACAAGCATTGAAAAGGGAGATGGTTGCCATTCGAGGAATATATACCAAGTATGACCATTTAACCGACACGTGTGATAGTTTCAAGGTCCACTCTATACCGGAATTTTACAAGAAGAGTAGGTCTTTCCAAGTAGGTGGGAATATTGTAATTTGTTCCTGATGGTCCTAGGTCTAAAAGATGCTTGCTTCGGAGAAATCTACTGCAAAATGAAATACAAGTATGAGAACAGAGTCGTTATCCCGAAAGCCCCCGTTGAGATTGTCCAAGAGGATGGGACTGTTGTAATCGAAGAACCTGAGCCTGAACCAGAGTTGCCACCAGATGAGATACCACCAACTGTTCCTTACCAAAAGTTGGAGGTATCGCCGAGTGATCATTGCTCAACTGCTATTGGTAAAGTATTAAGGTCAAGATCAAAGTTATCAACCCTAAGAACTCCTCAATTTGTAGCTGATGAGATTAGCGATGCATTAAGACAATTCGCCTTTGATGATCTCCCAGCTCTAGTGGTCAATCTGAGAAAGTATACGGTAATAGGAGGTCTTTACTACATGGATTACTTTTACCAACCTCCTCAGCCTCAAGGCATGGTCTCTTATGAAGTCTTTATATCATCTCGTAACTATCCCTAACAACTCGAACCTCCTGACACTATAACCCGCTTGTTTTGTAGTAACAGCCCCTTATTCGTTGCAAACAGCACCCTTTCACGCCCAGTATGTTCCACCACCTCCAATTCAACCTGGAACACGTCGTACACCCGAAGAAATTGAGGAGGAACTCCAACAGCAAGAGAAGGAATTGGATGAGTTGATTTTTGTTCAGATCAAGTTAGGGTTTCTTGTTCAGGAGCAACCGATTGTGGTGGTTTAATGCGATTTTTTGCCTTTCTAGGCTTCCAACTCATGTCTACTGGCTTGAAAATCCAATGATAGTCCAGTGGGATTATGATTACAATGCATGGACTACTGATAAGATATTCGATTTTAAAAATATTGAAGAGAAGGGTTATGTTACTTTCCGGACAGGGATCTTTCGACCAATTGGGATTGCTACCTTGAGATGGTCTAACATGCCCTATCAAGCTTGGGAAATACGCCCGGAGAAAGAGTAAACTAGTGGGGGCCTTTCCCAGGTTGCTTAGGTAGTAATAGATTAATGTTTCAGTGGGACTGTTACGTTCCAACTTAGCTGCGCCATCTTGACGCTCGAATTCCACGTGGTCCAGAATACAATCTGCGTGAGGGATATCCAAAGTGCTCCTAATGATGCATTCGATCAACATTTGAATGTTTACTATCATTTTTCCAGGCTAAGAACGGTAAATACCACCACAACACCAAGAAATAGCATGCTAACTTTATCTACACCACTAGATTATGAAGTCGACTGGAATTGATGTCTTCCCATTCTTCGACACGTTCCTTTACGTCGATGGCACCTGCGAGAAATACTGGCCAATGGAGAACCATCTATATTTCTGCATGGCATACATGAGTATGGCTTTCAATATGACTTGGTCCAGGTGGAACAACACATTGGATTACAGATCGGCTGTGTTTCAAATGCGCATCTATCGATTTGATCGACCCAAGCAGGTGGCTGTAAATTTTATCTGCTCATAAATTTCGATGGACCTCCTATATTACAAATTATAATTTCGTATTTGGCTTTGCAGGCCAATTTCGATACGGTGTTGGCACGTGCGCAACACACGGTTTACATCGACTGCACCGAAGTGAGTCAAGAATTCTCGGATACTCCAGCTGAGAATATGCGAGTAGGTATAATTTGCTGCAATTATTTTATCTACTGCGTTGGATTTGTTGCCAAGTGGTGTAGAATTAACGTGGCATTTCTGTTTCGATTAGTTTTTTGCGGATTTATGGCACCTGGTGCGTTCTACCACAACGAAATCGTTGAGAGCCAGGATCACTGCTGCGGATAAAACCATGGTGCAGACTTTATACCGTCTTTACAAGAATGTACGATTCCTAAGTTTGTCGTAGATTGGATATTTATGTGACATTTTAAGCATTTTCCAATAAATCTCCCAAAGAAGCAAGAATGTCACTCTTGAGCAATGTAAGAGAATTGTTTACTTATCAGACACTCTCTTAGTTGCGTCATGACATGACGCCATCTTGTCTTGCATAATGCAAGCATATTATCACCACCAACCAAGGCAAACTATTTCAGAATTATATATAAACAGATTAGTTGAAACACAGCAATCAGTCACAACCAACCAACCAGCATGTTCACCTTGCGTTGTGTAATCTTCATCGCCATCTTGGCGCTTTGTAATCCACATCGGCCCAGAGGAAATCAACGCTAAAGATGACTTCGTCGCAAATACATCTAAAAATTACAACACAACTAAGAAAACCAACCAAGATTTATTCAATCAACTCAAGAACAGATACCAACGCTATTTGGACTCATCACCTTGGATGTGTATCCTCTTCAAGTGGGAGTACAGGCGGACTTTGGACCGTGCAAACAAGACTGTCAACCATGGCAGAGACATCACTGAATACATCAATGAAAGCTACATTAAGGAAATACAACAGTTAGAAGGGAGTGTTGACAAAGTCAAAAAGATCCAATCCCAATCAGATGCAACTGGAAATAAGAGAGGGAAGAAGGTTCTGTTGAATAAAGCCAAGAAGGTTCCTTGAGGCACACACCAACTTCAATGATAAAATCGGAAAACACACGGATGGCTCCTCGAAGAAATTTAATGCTACCATGATCAGGGTAAGAGGTACCATGACAAAACGTGGGAATCGATTAATGAAGTGGGCAGTGTAAGAGCAATAAAAAATTGTATTCATTAATTTAGAAAATGGCACATGTATATAACCTCACGTTGTGTAATCATCCTATTTGTTGTTGAAACATTGTCCTGAACAATACAATACCTGATTTCGGTACAAGAACTTCCCGCCGAGGAGCGGTTTGTAGCATACTTTGCAAGCAAAGCACTTGTCAGTCGTATGAAAATGGTCCCCGTTGAGATTAGCACCTTGCTCATTGGGTCTGATAATGTCTTTGCACGCCGTACACCTGTCTGCTTTGAGCAGTTCATAGCAAGCTATACAAACAGGCTGGCTGTTCTCCAGCAGATACCCTTGACCTGCCAATGGAGTATCACATTCGAAACAACAGAAATGCTTTACATGATAGGTCATGTCTTCCGTAAGGCAGTATTCTTTGACGAAGATCAACTCGTCACATGCATGACACCGAGGAATGCCTCTCATTTTAGCATAGTCTCTTCCGCAGTAGACATCATCCGACTCCTTGTGAAAGTAGTAGAAGAGATCAACAAGGTTCTGATTGCATCCTTTGCATTTAAAGCAAGATGTATGCCATAGCGCATCCGAGCGGTCTATCTGGATAACTATGGCGTTGTCTTCGATGATCTTCTTGCACCTATGGCAGACGGGTATGTCAAAAGAGAGATCCGGATCAAGATTTGAAGGCGTGCCTTCCTTCTTATCAAATATGTGTGGATTGATGGTCTGTAGCGGATTGGAGGCGTTAATTGCGTTGATATCATTGATAACGCCGATGTTAACTTGACATGGGTCTTGGATATCTTCCTTGGGATTCCTCAAGGACATTGCTGAGAAATTAGGTATTAACCCGTGTCCGTCTTTAATAGGACGTCCTGTTCTTGGATCCACTAGATTGCCGTATTTGTCCACAACAGGTGGCAAGCCAGCTACTGACGGTTCCTGATCGTCTGGTTCCAAGTAAATGGGAATGCCTTCAATGGTAGCACCATTTCGGTCCACTTTAATCTTCAAAGAGACTCCATTCTTCTCCACTAAAGGTCCTGATTTACCATACAAAGTAGCTCCCTGGATGTCTACACTTCCAGCGCACATCTGCATAACTGGACATCCATAATGATCCAGTTTGATTTCAACCGGCAGCCCGAATTTGTCAACAATCGGTACGCCATTGGCAGATATAAGTTGGCTGCCTTCTAAGTCATTCAATAACTTATTGTCTGCTTTGTGCAGCATGCTGGACCATTGTGGTTTGACTACTGTTGATACTCCAGTTGAATTGATCACCCTTGGTATATGCAGATAGGTGATAGGGTGTATATTAGGAGTAACCCCATTTTCGTTAAGAACCATTGAGTATTTGGCTTCCTTCTTCAAGAAATCATCCAAAGGACGTCCAAGAATATCAACCTGAGTTCTCAAGGGACCACCTTGCGGGTCCTTCAGATCTGACAAAGGCTTCTCGTTCTTGTCAAACAATACTGCCATTTGTGGAGATCCTAGCGGTTCATGGATACTATAAGCAATGTTTTTGATTGGACTGCCGTATTTGTCCAGAATAGCTGCACCATTTCTGTCCAAAAACATTACATATTCCGGATGACGTGATCCTAGTTTCTCCAAGACAAACGGTTCATACCTCGGGCGCAAAAATGGATCTAATGGCACTTTAATTGGAGATCCCGTTGAATCCTTCATGGGACATTCGAGTTCATCCAACAAGAGACCATATTGTGGCCTGAGTTCATTGTCAAATTTGTCTACTACAATATCTCTATGAGCATTGAAGTTGTGACTTTCTAAAATGTCACCTTTCTCATCCAATAGGACAAAGTAGGATGGTATTTGTTGGTTTAACTCTTCCAAGGTGGTTTCGCTGATGATAGGGCCCCTAAATATATCTACATATGTGGTAATTGGATCTCCAAATTTATCACGTAATACTTGTTTATCACCATCTAGAAATATAGCAAATTTCGGTGTAGGTTGATTACCAATTGGTCTCTTTAAAGGAGATCCATCTGATCCCAAGATAGTGGCTCCATTCTTATCTGAGTAGACAATATATTTAGGTCCATGTTCTTTAGTAAAGACCTCACTTAAAATTTTGTCGAAAATAGGTCTTCCGTAAACATCCATTCTAACCTTAATTGGGCTTCCTAACTTGTCTTTCAGAACTGCAGAATTTCTATCCAGAAGTAAACCCAGAACAGGCTTAACCTCATTGCCGAATTTATCCATTAACCGAGGTATCTCATTCTTGAGGACTTTTTGTATGGGTTTCTTCACTGGATTTCCCTCTGGTCCTAAAATGGGTGCGCCATTCTTATCCAGTAGCATCGCATACTCTGCTTTCGCAATAGGACTGATCTTGTCAAGCAAAGCAGCGTCAAAAATAGGATTCCCAAAGAGATCCAAATATGCTTTTATTGGTTTACCCATTGGATCCTTCAAAGGAGAGCCAGCCTTATCCAAAAGCATTGCGTATTGCGCCCTTGCTGGATTGCCATATTCATCTAAAACCTCACCATGTTCCAACAATCTCCTCTTTTCCCGAATGGCTTCCAACGAAGCAGCTAGTTTGTGATTACCAAATGCATCTATATTCTCGTAGTCATGTTTAGTTTTGATGGGTGCTTTTGATGTGACCAATTTAGCATTGATTGGCGATTGGAAGTTGAGAAGTTGACCCACACCCACCGACTTTTCCTTCAGATGACTGAGGTAATCTTGCATTTGCTTGGTTTCCTCCTCAGTGAGAGCATGGCACAAAGATGGGTCAATGTCATGAACTGGCATTTGTTTCTGTAGGAGTTGTTTGCGTTCCCTCGCTGCTGTTGATCCTTTGATGGGAAGTTGATCAGCAGGCAAATCTTTAAGGTATCGTTCGACTGCCTCCTTGGATCCTTTAGGTGTCCAATCGAGTTCCAATTCATTGGGACCGGAAAGACCTAGAAAATGGTGATGGTATTAGACTATGTAGGATGTAGAAGTGTGGTTGAAGACATACGTATTTTGTATAGTTTCTTGGGTTTGGAACCCAAAAGTTGAAATTGGAGCCAATCGGCAATGTCGTTGTCGTTGACACCATGATTTTCCTTGCCACATTTACAGAGTTTACAGATTTTACGCCAGAAGTGAAGATCCAATCCTGCAAAGCCAGAGATAAAACATTATCTTATCTCATTGTAACGATTAAAAAGCAATCATGGAATAATCTATTTAGTTCAAATAGGCGGTTATAAGTTGATCTACGACCAAACCAAACCCCCTAAACCGTTACCTGGACATTTCTCCTTGCATTCCAGACAGGGCGAGCCGGCGCCCGCTTCGTGACCCAGGCGTGCCTTCAACTTGAGTTCTCTTTTCTCCTCCAGCTCACGCAGCCAGTTGGGCGCTGAGACCGTATCGTCGTCCATATTACCTTTACTCAGTGCAGCTTAGAATAAACTCAAGTAAACTGAACTACTCATATCACTCGTTTCCTCTTCAAAAGCAAGAATAAAATCAACCACGGATCATTAACTTGTAATTGACTCCGGTTGTTAATGCTGGATGAGTTGCAAAATGGCTTAAGTCACTTTCCAACTTGTATGGACTCTAGTGAATGTTGTAATACTTGTATAATGGTATATCTCGTTGGGGGTCAGTGCTTCTTCTTCCCAGAGTCCACTCCTCTTCTTTTTGTAACAACAACTAGTTTCAAACACACTTACGTCACTTTCAACGCACCATGCGCATATTATTCACACTCGGCAACCGCATTTAGTATATTGAACGCTTTTGATTACTCGCAGTTGATTGATTAACAAATGTATTAGTTTATTCGGCAACGATTTGATTACCGGCGCGTGCGTCGGCCGCGTGGAGACTAGAACAAGACTGAATCAGCAATCCTCAGTGAGGCACATACCGTCCTCGCGCAACTCGCAGTCGCTAGCCAGTGGCAGAGTAGCTGGAAGTTTCGAAACTCGAAAACGGCCCATGAATCGTGCAATTCACGCTTGAACTGAGCATGAATCAGTACTCAGGTACAATGAGTGTTTATTCAGAAGAGTGCTGAAAAGTGCAGCATGGTAGTCACAGCGAAAGTGGAATAGGAGGAGACAGGAAGGTGAAAACAATGTGAGAGAATTAAAGTATGGCGGTCATAGAAATGAGTCATAAGTGAGAACGGATATCATACATTTGGTGTACAATTTAAAATTGACCTGCAGTCTTCGGTAAACTCATCGGGAGAATCTGCAATGTGTAAAAATATTCCATTCTAGACTCTTCCAAATGGACAATAGCCATTGCCCCCTGGGGCGCATACTCGTCTACCTGCTCTCTGTCCGCAGAAGAAGCAAAATGAAATGAGGACTTGACTCATCTTCCTTCAGACTGCTCCTCAAGCAACGCATATTGAGTTCCTCCTTCAACACACTACCTCTCTTCTTCTAACACCTCCTCCTGCAGTCTGCACATAAGTGGATGCAAGCAGCGAACAAAGTGGTTGTCTCTGACTGACGACGACGTCGACATTCCAAAGAAGAAATAGAAACATGATTCATTATTGTTGAGTGTGGTTACGAAGTGTTTATGATTCATTATGTTGATAAAACTTTACCATAGCACTTACTTTTAGTAAGTATACTTCAGTATAGTGAAGAAGGTAACATGCCGAAAACGTTATACCAAGTGACTAAAGGAAGTGTTATAGTAAACTTTTTATCAACATAATTATTTTCATTACGAGCACGTAATGCAAAAGTATGGTAAGAAATTGAATGCAAAAAATGCAAAAAACTGAAGTAACATTGTTTTCTCAGTATTTCACGATAAGATAAGCAAAGACCTTCGCATGGTTTGCAGCAGCTAAGCACAATTCATTTACTGCTTACAAAGCGCGCTTTGTATGCTGTGTTTGCGCAAATTCCGCGAGGTATGCAAACTACCAACCAATTACCATGGCTACTAGACGTAATTTAAATAGATATAATTAAGAAAAACCCAAACCGTAAGGTTGATAACATGCAGATAGCTTTTAAAAGTACGCCTAGTGTGCGACAGGGGGCGCAACGATGCAGAATCGGGGTTTAATAATTTTATTATTATCGGGGCTACAACGTGAGCAACGGAAATATACTTAGCGAGCGTAAAAAGCATTATCATATGCGGAAATGCAAAGGCAAATGTGCATAGATTAAGTTCACAGGCAAATTTCAATGTTTATGGGAGGCTTTCAGTCGGGTATCTTGGGAAATTGTTATCATGATATGAAATCTCTACCAATGTAGAATATGCAAATAAAACACCAACTATGCCCCTTTCATTGAAACATTGCTTCATTTGTTTTCAAAACAAACGCGTATCCTTCGGCATTATTCTCAAAAGATCTCTGCAAAGGAAGAAATACTCTCATTTATTAAACCCAATATAAATATTTTCCTCTCAATACTCTATTAGGCGGCAGGCGAGCTCAACAACCGCATGTGGTTGGAGAAACAAAATCGTAAGCAATTGTGAGCCCGCTGCATTCACAGTAACCTTGAGCTAGTACATATGCACTTCAAGTGCATGAATGCATTCTGGTCTCCCAACCAACTTCGACTCGGATCGATGACATCCCGGACGTCACCACTGGCGCAGCCGAAAACCTTGTGAATAACGAGTGCATTCAACTAATGTCCGTCACTCTTGTGCATCTTTGCAAGAGATGCACCTAAGCTAGAGCGGACTTGAACCGATGGAGTCTAACGAAGGTAAGTCTTGATCACTTTGCACTGAATTTAAACAAACGCAGTCTCGGAGATGATTCCGTTGTTGCGTATGTTTGTGGTAAGCAAATCCATGTTTTATTTCTGTGTACTGATTGCGAAGCGAATGCATACTCCCTATCTGGCCTAAGGAAGATTAAATTCGATATTACCTGATTTTTAACTAAATAATAAATAACCTCGAGGTCAGTCTAGTTATGTATTTTTCAGTTTTGAGGTTATTCCCTATTTTCTCGATGATTTTCAGCATTGACAGTGGTCGTAATTAAATAGTGCTGACGGTAACAATAGAGGATGTGGTTCTACATCAACTGGGTTCGTTGGCTCGCGTGATTAGCTTGGATATCGACGTCGCCTGTCCACAGCTGGTGGAACCAGGTGGAACGTCATCGCGACCCAAGCGCTCGTGATCAACTGTGGCGCGTATGACATTTCTCATGCGCACGTTCCCCACGTCCACACATTCCAACTGCGCATTGAAGAGGGGAGTATCGGCTAGGTGATCCCCAACTTGCATCCGAGCGTCGTCGTCGTCGAGGAATGCTCTCCTATTGGGGTACCTATAATTGCTCTGGTTAGCGCACGAGCGGCCAAAACGCGCAACACTGCGTCGCGGCCGTCAGCAACACCGCATACCGGGCACGCACAACGCACCAGACTTGATTGGGTCTTTTGTCTTTTGTTTTCCTGCTCCAGCATCATCCTATGTTCGTGCACAAGACTTGATAAAATTCTAATGTGTATTTGTGTCTTCAATCGACTCCCTCAGTACGACGTTGGCTCATCCTAATCCATAAGTGTCTTCAGCCGCATCTCCACCGCATATTCGTGATACAAGGTTCACATTGCTTTTTCATCTTTCTCGTAGAATAAGTTTAGCGCGCAAGGCATGTTCGTGGATGATTCAATGTGGTTCGATGCAAATGCATGTCAATCGCATGCCTCCTTAAAGGTGTCTCTGATCCTATTTCTCCGATATTTAGATTGTCGCCATGCAGGAGACGCAACGACTCGCCAAGCAACTCGAAATGCAGATTCCGTTTCTCCGGCAGAAACTCAGTGGGCTTGACAGTGAATCGCAACACTTTAAGAAGATCAGTCTTTTGATTCAGTTAATCACCAATCCAAGGTACTCTAATTACTTGGCTTTTAACAGCTGTGGAGTAATTAACAGTTTTTATGTGTCTAGCATTCGATATTCCACCTTGATCAAAGTAGAAAAAGTTATAGATATTTTACGAAACAAAGAGGTAAGTTCTACGCACCCGGAATTGTTGTACAAATAAAATGCACAACCTATTTTAATAGAAACGAGGAAAGATCTGTATCTCATCTCCGCCTCGACAAGAAAGGCTTAAAACTGCAGCTCCAGCTGTTGATTTAAGAAACAACTCGTTTGATGCAATACCCACCATCGATGAGAAGATTGCGAGCGTCAGATCACACTTTGAAGATGTTCTGGGTCCAAAGAATATTATTCAATCTCCTGACGACAATTCCATACAATCTCCCGATGATATTGGAGGAAGTGATGTTTCAGACCGTTATGAAAATGACATACTTAGTATATATTCAGTGGTGGCGGATACAATCAAACCACCACAATCACCTGTCTTAAACTTTGTACCCCCTCCATCTGAACGATCACCTGCCTTAAATTTTATACCCCCACCTCCTTTGGTTCCTGTTGTGCCGACTGTAGATACCTCCAAGCCGCCTATTTCCGCTGAGGACCTGGAAGAGTTGTTGTTGCAAGTTCGTACCTTGCCGTGTGTAGAGAAGAGTGAAGAGGTCAAGAAAGAAGATGCTGTTGTTACGGACGCCGACGCCATGTTGAGCGGATGTGGAGGGCATAAATCTAAGGTGAGTCTAGTTCCTGCACCGTTTCATGTTCGTAAAGATAAGACTGAGAAGAAGGAGTGTGAGGCGGAGAAAATTGATAAGAATAGTACTGGAAAATGCGATAGGAAGGTTGCGGAAAAATCGGGAAGTAAAGATAAGGTTAGAGTTTGTAACGACAAAGAAAGGGACAAGAGTAGATATAGTGAAAAAGTGCGCAAAACCGGTAAGAGTGACACTAAAGAATCCAATGACACTATTATTAATAAAGACTCGAAGGAAATAAAAAGCAGTAAAGCTACTAAAACCAGTGATATACATAAAGACACTAAAAATCTAAAAGATTCCAAAGATAATAAAGACTCGAAGGTTTCGGAGGGATCGAAAGACACTAAAAATAAAACGACTAAAAGCAAAACAAAATCCAGTGATAAGAAAGACAAATCGCGCCCAGTTGAAAAAATAGTCGAATCCGAATCGATTTTCGGTAGTTTATTTTCAACTTTAGACGCGAAGTTGATCAGTGACCAAACGCGGCGTGATAGTAAAGATGGTGATCAGAGATGTGATAGCAAAAGTAGTAGCAGTTCAGCTAGTACAAATCTTTCCAAAGATAAACATATTGGTAGCAGCAGAAAATCAGAATTGACTCGCTTAGCGAATAAAATTAAGACGACAGAGAAAGACATGGAGGCTGCGTTGAATAAGGCGATGACTGAAGCGGACATTGAAGAGGTTAGGAAAAAGTATACGGATAAAATCAAGAGGTATAAGAAGGATATAGAGCGGCAGGGTCGGATGTCTTGTGATGAGAAGAGGGAGGACAAAGTTCGGGATTCGGCTAAAGGTAAGGGCAAGGAGAAAAATAAGGATAAAGGTAGAGAAGAGAAGAAAAAGAGCAGGACCAAAGACAGTGGTGGTATGGGGAAGAGTAAGGATGGTTGCAAACTATCCCGGAAGTCTGAAAGCAAAAAGGATGAACCCGCTTTAGAAAAATCAGCAATCAATGGGGATCAACCTTTAATTGCAGACGAAACAGAAGGCAAAGTGGATCAACCTTCTACTGAAGATTTAGACAGTAAATGGGATCAACCCTCTGCTGAACAGTCAAGAAAGCAGGAGCATTCTCTTCCTATAGACAAACCAGTAAGCCAGAAGGATCAACTTCTTGCCGAAAAGTCTTCAGGAAATGTGGACGCGCTTCTTGCTGAAAAAGGAATTGGCGAATCTGAAACCAAAACAACTACGACTGAAAAGGTACCAGTTCTTGACACCACCCCAAAAGGCGACCTTAAAACAGATATCAAATCCTTTGCTGAAAAATACCCATCTTCTATCAAAGTTGTGAAGAAACCTAAATCTGTCCAACTCTCCCCAATTTGCGCAGACCTCCCATTACCATTAAAGAAAGCGGATGACGTTGTGCCACCTGCGATTATCAATACCAGTTCAGTACAACCATTGCTACCTCCACCACTGCCTTTGGGTTTTCAAGATTTTAACCCCTTCGCCAATGAAACCGCCGAGCTCAACCGCCTCCAACGTAAACGAGAAGAGAAACTCAGGAGTCCGTTGCATGAAGTGGGCAATGATCATATCCAACATGGGCTCATGAATAATATTCAAAGTATGCCGCGTGATTGGAATATGAAAGATCCAAGGGTTTGGTCCAGAGCAAATAACGCACACATGCACCAGACTCAACAACCACAGTGTCAATTAATTCTCCCAAATTGGATTCCGCCTACGCTCACAACGAGAGATCCTAGGAGCACAACTAGAGATCTTCCGAGACAGAGTAGGTGGGAGCCACCGCCTGCGGTGCGAGGCGAAGGGCATCAGAAACAGGATTATATGGGTATGTGGTTTATACCGCCTCCACCACAACCGCCGACGCATTTGCCAGGGTTTCACCCATTTGAGCCAATTGGGAATGAGTATGATTTAAGTAAGATGCCTCCGACGGATTTTTATCATCCGACATCTCCATTGTCGGATGTGCCAAAGAATTATCGCGAGTGGAAGCAGTTGAAGAAGATGGAGGAGAGACAAGCGCTGAGGTTTAAGGAAGTTGAGGAGGTGGAGTTGGCTAGGAGTGCGAAGATTAAACAGGCCAATGAAGCATTAGCTAAGGAGGTGGAGGAAGTGAAAAATCAGGTCGAGGAAAAGGTGCAGAATGACATAAACAAAGTGAAGACGGAGAATGTTGAAGTTGATAACGAAGAAACTTTGGAGGATAAAAACTCAGATGTGCTAAAATCAGAGTTTGTGTCGGACCAACAACAGAAAGAAGAAGAAACAAATTCCCAACTTCAAGTTACAGTAAAAGAAGAAGATAACCAAAAGGAGACTGAGAAAACAAGTGAAGAAATTGTGCAAACTCCTGAGAAAGCTTCTCCTACTAAACCAACGGGAAGAGTCCTAAGACCCCGTCGGAAGTCCCTTCGGCTCAATCATATTGATGACGAAGAATCTGATATATTTTTGAATGATACTATATCCTTATCACCGCCAGTAAAAAACGTTGAACCATTGTTGAAAACGCCAACCAAAAGCCCCAAACAAAAGGAACTAGCATCACCTAGCACACCGCAATCTCAAAAGAAGGTTACCGAGAGTCCCCGAAGAAAGTCACGAAGGTTGAATCCAATTCAACCAGAAGATGAACAAATTGAAGAGACTTATACCCAAAAAGATCAAGGCAATACCAGCAAGGATGATAGTAGTTTACAAAGCGAACCTATACTACATTTGGAAGAACCATCAAAGGAAGCAAAGGTTGAAGAACCATCTCAGTTATTGGCTTCAAGTGAGGAATCTAATGAGGGAGGGGGAAGAGAATGTGAACCGAAAACAGTGATTGATGAACCATCTTCTTCACTTGCAGAAGTAGTGGAGCCTGCACATGAGGAAAACTTTGAGAGTCTCCTGCAACAAATGAATGAAACCGAAGTAAATCGTGATAGTTTACTTAAGATTTTAGGCCAAACTAAGAACAAAGTTAGCCCAACTAGGATTCTGGAAATGTTGGAGTATTATTTACAGAATCAGGATTCTTCCAGTAAGAAGCCATCTTCTGATGCTGTTGAAGCACAGCCGGAAAAGGAGGGACAGAAAGGGCTTGAACAGAAGAAGGAAACTGAAGGAGAGGATAGTGGGAATAAGGAGGTAACTACAACTGAGGATGTTATAGATGACAAGGCTATTTTAATTCCACAAAATACTGAAATACGGTGTAGTCGAAGGTTGCGAAGAAGAACCACTATAAACTACACCGAATTTAGAATTAGCGATAGTGATGAATCGCCAAAAAGAAAGAAAAAACTAGTCGAGTCGAGTGTTTCGTTATTACCCGAAGAACCCGAGGTCAAGACAGAGTTGGAGGTGGATATAGAACGTATTGACGATCGGAATGAAGTACTGGCAACTCGACTTGAAGAAAACCCCAGTGATGAAACTCACATCGAAGAATTTAAAATCGAAAAAAATCAGACACAGGTTGGAGAATTAATTGAAGAACCTAATATTGTCAAAATTATTGATGCTGTAGCTGGAGGCCTTGGATCCCTCGAAGAAAAACGCCAACAGATTATCCAGAAACAAGGAGAGGCTGAATTGTCAAGCCTTTTGAATATTATCAAGGGTGTGAATGGAGAAGAAATGTCTGCTTTTCTAGCTGAAATCTCTGGCGCTTCTTTCCAAAGTGACAGTGGACTGCAACCAACACCAAGCCCAATTTTGAATTTAATTGACGCAAGTTCTTTACTTGATGATGACAAAGAAAAACGTGTTCCTCCAAAGGCGAGAAGGTCAGAATTAGATATTCTGCATATGGACATCAAAGCTTGTTTGGGTGAAGGCATCATGACGTCAAGAAGGAGCACAGCAAGTGTTTCCAGCAGAGCATCTAGCCCTGGTTCTGTTAAGTCCTATGCAAGTTCGAAGGATTTTAACTTGATTTCTAATAGGGAATTGGCTGAGATGAAGGATGTGAAGTTGCCACCGGCTGTAGACGAGCTGTTCAAGAGCAGAAAGACCTTGAAGGTGGTCTTACAGAAATTGCCGGATAGTCGTGAGATACGCGGAGGATCACCTGTGACTGCACAATCCAATAAAGGAAATAAGACTTTGGATAATACCAAACGAGATAGGAGTATTGAGAGCCCAATGCCAATTGAAAAGCATCTGCAACTAACTATAGACGCAGAAAGTGAACAGATTACGAAGAAATTGAAATTGGGCAAGGGTCATCATGACAAGAACTACTATCTCCGAGCGGAGAAGAACGATGATAACGAATGCCACGTATGTGGCTTTGTTGGCCCATTAATCATCACACATTACATTATGGAACATCCAGAATCCGAGGTGTTGATATCCAGACTCTCTCCTAACTCAACCCAGGAAGCTTTCCAAGAGTCAGTTATCAATGATTACAACGCCCTTGATGTCAACACTATTGGAGGTAAAAAAACGGCAAAGTTTGACTTTAGATGTCGATTCTGCTCGCACGACCTTCAAAAGGAACCTACATCGGCTTTCTATGACCATGTCAGTACCCATACGGGTGAGGCACGTTTTCGTTGTCCGGAGTGTCCCTTTAAACACCATGTAAAGGTTACGGTTAAGAAGCATATTACGTTCGCTCACGGGCAAATTCTAGAACCTTTAATGGATGAGCCTCCGAAGAATTACGAGAAGCTCTTTGGGTACATTTGTTCGGAATGCAATTATTTGCAGTTGAGGAAGGAGGCTGTTAATGCACATATTGAAAAGTTTCATTCTGCTGAGCCTGTCTATACCTATACCATCAATATGTCGTTACCCATTCTGAAGAGGACAATGAAGATGCAGAAAGATGAGTGTGTTGATCACCTAGAGAGTCCGCTGATACATCCAGCGAGGAAGTTGAGGTCCAGTCAGCGCTCGAAGAAACCTGAAGTACCAACAGCGGAAGAGAGGGATGGAGAATCATCGAAGAAGCGAGAGGTTTCCAAGAAATTAGGCGCAAGCAAATTGAGGTTACCGACTGAACCGGATCCTAGTAATAAGAAAGACAACCTGACTAATGACATAGCCACCTTTGAACTCCCGGAAGATCTGCAATCTTCTATACCAGATTATAAGGAATTCAAAGAACCAACAGAAACACCAAGCGCACCAAGTACGGCTTTTGTTTGTGACAACTGGGATGAACTTCTTAATAAACCAGAGGAATCTGCACCTATCACTGATATTAAGCTAACTTCAACTAAACGGAATAGTAGTTTTCTGGATGCTCTTAAGAAAAGATTGGAGGAACAGTATCTTTTACCACCAGCCGACACCGATATTGATAGGTTACGTTCGACAACTCCGACTGATCAGCAGATCAAAGTCAAAATGGAAGTCATATCTCCGGGGAAGATTAGCGCCAACAATGAAGGACCATCTTCAAGCAAATATAGTGTGGGTTTCGTTGAAGCAAATATCGATAGTAATATCAAGATGGAACAGAATCCCGAGGATATTCAGATTATTGAACCGGAAGTGCCCATCTATGATGTGGATCTGGACTTTGACGATGACGATATAGTTGATCAACAGGATCTAGATAAGATTATACCGAGTCAGAATACACCGCCTAAGATGACATTGGTAATCTCCAAGGTTGAAAGTTTGGCTGTACAACAACCACCGTCTTGCTTAACATCACCGATATTTTCGGAGGCTGATGTCAATACGTCTACTCCGAAAGAGAACAATCGGTCAAAGACCGGCCTGATGGTTTATTTGAAGTCGCCAGCTATCATTGCAGAGTGGCTACAGACCAGTCCTGAGGTGTTGCTGAAGTGCCCAGAGTACAACTGTGACTTTTCCACGTTGTATGAGAGTGTATTCGATAATCATTTAGAGAAACATGAATTTGAGGGCGGGATGATTAATTGCCTCTACTGTCCTACTAGCCTCAGGAAGAATGACTATAAAAGTCATGTTATTGTAAGTATATTTATTTGCATGCCGCATTCTTCAACTGTAAGTTCCACCATTGCAGAACCTCCATATTTCTTCCATGTTTGGTTGTGGGCACTGCTTATACCGTGCAGTGCTCGACGAATATGTCGAAGAGCATCATCAGATGGCTCATCCTGATAAGTCACTGACCATCCTACACTTCTCGAACGTCTGCGCAAAGTATATGCCACCATCTCGACTTGATGTACCCGCAGTCAGGAGTGTTGTCAAGCCATATGTATGTGGTTGTCGCAAGGAGTATTATGTCATTCAGAACTATAGACATCATCGGAGTGTATGTCAGAGTCTGGCCGGGGCTGATCAAGTTAAGGACCTCTCGTTGTTCAACTGTCGATACTGTATGAGGGGTGGGTCAACGCCTAGAGATATCATGAGGCATCAGGCTATAATGCATCCCCATCAGTTGTTGCACATTGTTACAAGGAAGACCAAGAGCAAGGTACTTTACAAATTATAATAACATTGAGTTAATGTTGAAGGTGTAATTGATAAATAATTGTTTCAGACACCTATTGATGATGAACCTCCAAACATCACATATCAACTTTTGATCATGAATTTATCAATGTATAAGAGGTTTCAAAACAGTCAAGAGAAGAAGCATTTGTCGTCATCTCAGGTAGTTGTTGCTCCTCCACCACCTACTCTAGCTCCTGTTGTTACTATCACGGTGGGGAACAACCTACCACGATTCGTCTTGGGACATCCAGTTGTCCTCGGCACCAACACAAAGTCAGCCGTTTTGGTTGTACCTACGGCTTCGTTGACGACCAGCGCATCTACAATGACTGCACCAGCCACATCAAGTGCGCCAACAACACCTTCCGAACCCAATATTGCAACTACTTCATCTATGCAACCAGCTACAGTGAATGCACCCATAACTCCAGCAGCGCCTTCATCGCCTTCGAAAATAGCCAAGATGCCACCAACACTATCGCCGTCTTCTAGCAAACAGATAGAGGACCTCTTTCGTTGCAGCGGTTGTAGGCTGGTTTGTATGTCATCTCAAGAGTTGTTAGAACATGTTTACAAGTGTCAGCCTGATAGACATTTTGCATGTTACCACTGCAAGAAGGTGTACAGACAAGCACCGGTATTGATCCAGCATATCAAGACTCATGGCAACAAGAACCTTATTTGTGGTCTCTGTGGGCACAAGGAAGCAACATTGAGTATTCTCAAGAAGCATATTAGGGATGAGCATAAAATGAACAACATTGCGCTACAACCGTTGGTCCCCGAAAAGTCCAACATCGACTTTGACTTCTTTATTGGAAAACCTACCATGATTAAGTCTATAGTGAGTTCTGATAAATCTGCAAAGCCCAAGGGTAAGGACATTGAGACTGCAGAGAATCTCACTGCGTTTGGCCCCGGAGATATAAAACTCTTGCCGAAGCGTCCCATCTTTAATTTTATGGCTAGCTGTAAGATTTGCAAGTTTGAAACAAAGGTCCGCAGCAATTTTCTACGACATTTAATTCTACATTCTTCCGGACAGTTTGATTTCAAGCTACATTTTGGCCAAGCTGTCAATCCCGTTCCTTGCCTGGAGAAGAATGAGTTAATGTTCGATAAGATGACCAACCTTGCTGCGAGTAGCTTTGAAGGTCGGATGTCTCTCAAAATGAATCGGGCATCAACAGCTACTACCGCTACTGAATTGACTACTCCAAATGATACTCCAGCAGGTCAGGTAGCTGAGAAAGTCAGCAATGTTCCGATGTACATCCCGGAAGATCGGCGGTATATATGCGGGGCTACTGGTTGTAACTATCTCAGTCTAGAAGAGCCGCATCTAAGGCATCACCTTCAAGCACTGCATGACAATGAACAGTACTTTAAGTGCATTCATTGCAAAATCGAGGTCACCACCAGTAAAGAGGGCAAGGAGGGAAAGTCTGCCTTTATTGATATAGATCATATAATGAATCACTTTAGGCTGCACGAAATGGAACTTTTTCAATGCCCATATTGTGATTATCTCAACCCAAAGCCAAGCAATGTTGAGAAGCACTGCATGGAGAAACATCCGGATAAGCAACCCAACTTTATTATGCTTCGAGGAGAGTCGAAAGACAAGCAATCCTCATCTGTGGAGAACGTAAAGCCAGTTAGGAAGAGACCCTGGAAATGTGCGGTATGTTTATGCCGGAAGTCAACAGAGGAAGATATTAAAGCACATGCTAAGGAGAAACATAGGCTGCAAGGTCAGTTCAAGTGCACGTATTGTCACTTTACAGGTGATAATAAACCAGTAATGGAGAAGCACTCTGAAGGTGACCATCCTAATTTGAGTCCGGATGTCATCGTGGCTTATTTGAGGGATGATAAAGAGGAGCTTAACGAATCAGTGGAGAATAGTTTTGATACTACGCCATTGTGGCTGAAGAACAGAGCTAGCGTGAAGCACATCAGGGGCATTTTGCTAGACTTGGAGGCGGTTGGTTCGAAGAAAGCATCGAAAATAACACCTGCTAAGGCATCACCAGTTAAGGCGGTTGGAAAGGGGAGAAGACCTTCTATGAAGATCGTTGATGGAATACCCAACAAGAAACAAAGTATGTTTTGTTTAAAAATTATATAAACAGGCCTTCAACTTTTACTAATTTTGTTTGGTTTGCAGAGTTATTACCAACTGATGAAGAAGAAATTGTGTTTGTTGTTGGTAAGTGAATGAAACATGATATGCGTATGATGATGGATTGACGCTTGGATTTTTTAGAGGAAGAACCACCTACGAATGCAACCACATCCACTGCTGAATCTCCACAATCTAAACCTCTTACCCCAATCAATAAACCTAAATTTAAAGTCTACTCTAAAACACCTCCTGTGTTACCTAAGAAGTCCAAAACGTCTGATGTTATTGAGATACCTGATGATAGTGAGAACGCTGTCAATTTTACAGAAGACTCAACAGATCCCAGCCTCTCGACGTTGGAAAAGATGCCATTGCAGAAGCTCCTTAAATCAGACTTTGTATCAACCTATGGACCTTTAGGGAGGCCAGCGGGTATTAATTTTATCTGTCCTCTTTGCAATTTGATGAATATTCCTGATGAGGTATCCTTCCGAGAGCACATCTTTGAAGAAATGCAGTATAATCAGTACAAATGCACGCTATGTGGACACCAAGTGATAACTTCGGCGAAGATGATTCTCCATTTTGGCGAGAAGCATCAGAAACAACACGACGATGAAGATGTGAAGCAATTGCCTTCTAATGAAAGCATTGAAATGTGGTTTGCAAAGGTTCTCGCCGTTCAAAAGAGGATTATTTCATTCAATCGCGCAAAACAGTAAGGAATACTTCCAGAAATTCATAATGGATATTATACTGAAGTTGTTTTGTTTTAGTAAGAGAGTGTTCTACAAATGTGGGCATTGTAAGTATAAGACTAAGCAGTATATGATCATGATGGCTCATGTGGGGGCAGCTCATCCTGAACTGCCAGTTAAAGTCACGGAGCTCACGTTGTTTAAGACGACGAAGCCAACTGGGGTTCCTCAGACGCCTCCGAAAATTGTATGAATTTGGAAAACCAGTTTGAAACTCTAATTAAATTTAGTTTGTTGCATATATTATGCATTATTTTGTATAGAAATTTCGTTAATATTATGTTTATCGACTCTATGTTTATCATTGATTGAATAGATTTGGACAATATAAAAAATAGTTTTATTTTTATATATTGAAGTTTTTTAGAGTTTAAGATGTTATCTATATTTTGTATTCAATACTAGTTTTGTTTTATCACACTTATTAGACGTTTTATTGTTAAATACTAAATTTATAGTTGTTTTATAGTTCTCTAGTTGTAATTAAGTTCTAACTGCTCCGAGCACGCATAACAATCAGCGCGTTGTTTTCTTTGACATCTTCGTTGAAAGCGTTGTAGTTGAAATTCGTGCTAAGAGGCCTGCATCTTCCTGAAGGAAAACGGTGCAGCTACAGAGCGGCATGATTGTAACCGCGCAACGACACCCTACACCTAACATACGTGTACAAAAGGGCTAAGAATAACTGATAATTAGTTAAGTTCCTGGACTTATGAAAATTATTACTTTCGTAGCAATAATGAAATATTGAAAATGTATAAATGCTTTCTTTACTGATGAACCTTAATATGATGATATCTTTCCTTTTGAAACTAGTGACTATGAAGATAACAAGGTTGAAATGATTTCCCTGCGAGGGTTTGATGGCCAGAACAACAATGGAATGCAATGTGTTGTTGAAAAATAACAACAGAAATTACAGTACAATAAGAATTACTCTTTGTTTAGTAAGGATTTTAAACAGCGTAGTGGAACTTGACTTGGGTGGTACTTGATGAACTTAAATTGCTTTTGGAGCTTATAGCGACCATGCAACCCCTTTTTGTAATAAGTGGTGTGATATCATATTTCCAATACTGGGATTAGTTAAGCTGACCAACCCATTGTGATACGATTCGGTTAGGGTCAAAAAATGTTTGCTCTTGCGGCGGGAATTTTTACGTTCTTCAAATCAAAACAATAATAGTATGCCGAGTGGTACACTATAGTGAGTCTGCATACTGTTGCTCTCATCTTCACTTCGAGCAAAATTCTAACTGCCTTTTGTCTTGTAAACGTGATATCTTAATTTATGGACAATAACATAAATTTTTCAATAAAAAGCAAAATGAACACAATTAAATTTCAGAACACCAGAATAAATACTTTACAACCTTATTATAACTGTTCATAATGAAAGATGTGCACGGTCAAGTTAAATTTGCGTCAGCCTGTACGTCACAATTTCGTCACATGGTTACGTTACTTTATCTATTGCAGTTACATAACTGAGTTGCCTTCTATACAAAGATAATGTTACATTTTTTGGTATACAAGATTACATAAGCGCCATATAAATATGTTCGGTGGATTGCACAATAGATAATCATTAAACGTTACATTAACTATAAGAAATGTTATTAGAACAACAAATTGCAATTGAACATAATTCAATTTTATTTGAGTTTCACCAATCTAAACAATGTAGTTTTTTCTTTGATACCTAATTAGTTTGTCTTGCTATAAACAAAGGATTGGTTAACCATTAATTATTGTTTTCAACTAGATTTATTTGAATATTTTACTGGCAACTATACATTTCGATATGAAAATCAATTATATGGATGTTCATTTTATCATTTTGCTATTTAATAATTTTTATAACAATAAAACATGTTTTATGTATTAATCGCTTCATAAATTTTTTGGTTTATACTTGAAAATTCCGAAAACAATTGAATTGAAATTGCATTTCTTATAAACGACAATAATAAAGTTACGAAAAATTTCTCGCTAATCAAAATAATATAAATCAAAAATTGGTATAAAAACCAGCAAATTTCAACATCCATTTCACTTGATCTGTTTCCGTCAGATTGGTTATTGATTTATCAAGTAGCCAACAATGAAATTCTTCTTGTTCTTCTTCGCCGTCGCCATTATTGGTCTGACAGAAGCTGCGACCTACAAGTACACCAACAAGGGTGATAAATGCATTTGCTCAGCTAAGCCACTTCCTACAAAGGGTGAAATAACACCATTCATATATGCGTAGAATATTTCTGATTTTGTTTGTGTTTCTAGATTGTATCGGTGATGATAACAGCAGTAGCGCAAGTGCGTCCAGTGATGAGTCCGACCAACCTGATCCGCACAAGGAAATGATCAAAATGCTGAATGTTCGGGTTAAGCGGGGGCGGGGAATAAAGCCCAAGATGTCTGTTGCTATGTAATCTAAATACGGCAGCAAGCGCCATCATTAATATGATGTAGAATGAAATAAATTCATTTGCGAAGGTCTATAATTGTATAAGTTCAATTAGTTAATACTAGTAAGGTAAGAAGATGCGGTCTGAGGCCAGTTTTATTGCACTTACATATTCATGTTAAATTTTAAGCCGTTGCAACTGCCTCCTCCCGCACCTGGAGATGGCCATTTTGTTGCTTAAAACATTATCTGTGAAATGATATATATATTATTATATAGTACACCGAGGATCCTAAAGGTTCTTGAATTTTCTGGTACTGTTTAAACAAGAAATTTTCTATTGAGATGGCATTGTCGGCATTTGATCAATCATGATTTTCTAAAAAAGCGGGTTCTTCAAAATTTTCGAATCGTCGATGGTTTTTTTTTTGTTAAATTTTGATTTCAGTGTTTGATCGAATTTTGTTTGCGATTTGATATATTGTCCCATAACTTCCGTAATTATTGTTAGATCATTTAGCTGTCTTCAATAACAATTTGTAAATAGGTACCGAGAAAGTGTGTGAAAACGTAATTTGTTTATATTTAATTATTTCAAAGTTCCCAAAATGAGTTGTGAAAAAATGCAGGCGCTGGTTTGGACGCATATTCCAAACAAATATACATTTGGAATGTAATGAAGGTATGTTCAGACGATTAAGTATGAGTTGCCCAATACGATAGTATAGTCCCAATTTCCGCGAAAATGAGTAAAAATTTTTTTGATTAAAAAAATTCTATCTCATAAACCAAATACTAGTGTCGTATTGAGCAACTCATACTTAATGGAGTGAGGATACTTTCATTTCATTCTAAATGTATATTTGTTTGGAATATGCGTTCATATCAGCGTCTGCACTTTTTCACAAAAATTTACTTTCAGAACTTATAACTTTGAAACTATTAAATATAAACAAATTACGTTTTCACACTTTTCTTCGGTATCTATTTATAAATTGTTATTGAAGAAAGCTAAATTATCTAACAATAATTACGGAAGTTATGGGACAATATATCAAATCGCAACCAAAATTTAATCAAACACAAAAATCGAAATTAAAAAAAAAAAAACGATTCGATAAACCCGTTTTCTTAGAAAATTAAGATTGATCGAATGCCGTTAATGCCATCTCAATCGAAAATTTGCTGTTCCACAGTGATAATTTGCCATATATTTTCTAAGAATAGAGATGACGTCAAAAGCTACATTAACAATAAATAAGTAATTCACTGGGTGCCATTTTCACAACTTTAAATTTGTACCTTTGCCACCTTGACACTTTTGATCCACATTTCATAATAAATGCAGCAAGTTTACTAAATTAACAAAATGCAACTTTGTTTATGTTTGTGAGACACGTGGTTAAGCATCAATTACCAGGATTATTGCGGTTGTCGAAACAGGATTTACTAAGGAAAACACTTACAGCAGGACTCGAAGTGCCCGTGTTGCTCTAAATATACGCTTCGCTGTATACTGACACTGATAACTCTTGTTATTAATGATCTTGAACATTGCTTAAAAATCTCCGAATAATAAAAAACAATGAAAATCATTTCACTAGATTAAGCGCAATTCCTTCGCTGCATCCATTTCTCATGTTTCAACTCAAAAGCCGCATTATTATGACCAGAATCCATACACTTTAACGACATCCCGGATAATTATTCACAGAATCTTAACAATACACAATGACTCCTATGTTGTGTGCATTATTGCCGAAACGCATAAATTTCCTGAAGCGTGAACATTAGCAAAAATAATATGCACTTGCAAGTTTACAAAGCATATAAATAGTGTGCTTAAATCTGCTTACTTTACACTCGCATTTTGCACACTGCAAACAGCAGCCAACTTTATCATCACAATGAAGTTCGCTATCCTTCTTCTTGCCTTTGCATTCGTGGCTGTTTCCGACGCATATCAATATACCAATGAACGTGGTGATCGTTGTGTATGCGTTGAAATTGCTTCTCGTAAGAAAATAATTATAATGTCAATTATTTTGTGTAAATTATAACGTTATAGCTTTTACTGACAACAACTGTGCTGACGACACAGGCGCCTCTTCGGATGAGTCTGCGGAATCTAACAGTTTGTCTTTAGATCCTCCCAAAGCAACTCGCAAAAGGCTTATCATTAAGAGGGGCCGGGGTTACCGCGTGATCAAGAATTCGATTATGTAAGATTGAGAGATGTATGATGTGAAAGTAAGCAAATCATTATCAAGTTTAATCATATATCGCAATGATGGTGATTTGCTGTTCGCTATTGTACGCAAAATAAACATATTTGCATTTTAAACGCTGTGTGATGATTTTTAATTGAGAAGAAATAGAAATTTGGTCTTTAAAAGAACTGAAAATTAAAAATACAGAGAGATTTACTACTCCATACCTGTCTCACCCTAACCCTATATTTGTTGTTTGTTTATATTATTATTAATATTTCGTTGTCGGACGCTTCAATAACAATTCAGAAGTTATACTAAATATAAATAAGTAAGTCAATGGCAGTCAATACCTCAAATTTGAATTTTTTTGGAAAAAAAAAACTATATTATATTATTCTTCTGAAACTTTAAACTATAACTCTAAAGTTTTTTATGTTTTCCTTCAAATATTCTAAATATTCTCGACTATTATTCACAGAATCTAAACATTACACAATTTAAGTTTCATTGGCAAAGCGTAAATATTCCTATCTCATCAATTTTGATTGTAAATCACTTATTAATTTGATTCCTAACTAATATGATTAATGTCGATTCACTTCATCGCCTACCCGTAGTTCTCTATTTGGATTGAAATTGTTTGAAGCAGATTAAAAAGCAGTTTACAACTACTTTTGTTGCTGTCGATTGTGATTCATTAATGTTGTGAGAGTGTGAAAATCATTATCAAGTTTAATCACGTGTCACAAGAACGATGATTTACTGTTTGCTACTGTACGCTAAATAAACACAGCTGAATTGTAAAATGTAAATTAAGTTCTATTCCATTAAAAATAGATTTTGTTATTAAAAATCACTGAGAACCAGCTGGAAAATGGTAATAAATTCAGGGTGCTGATTGTTATGGTTAAACCTCGAGTGGGTTCTAATGACTCTGTGCGGTTATTGGTTGTTTAATTTTTGTTGCATTTTGGGTATTGGGTAAAAACGTAGGGATCGTACGAAAAAAAATATAGAGTATGAAAATATAACCACAATCCATCGTATTCTATAGTTTTAGCTGAAAAGTTAATATGCTTGTTAGATGTTATTTAGCAAGGTAGACCACTAGCGTTGCCGTGAGTAAGGAGAACTCCTACCACTATTGATGTGATGAGATGGCTATGGGTGTGTTGTTGTACCTACGGATGTGTAGTTATGACTACGATTGTTCATTGGAATAATAACGTGTGCTGACATACATAGCGCATGGTCGCACTGATAGCACCAGCCGTGTAAAGCACTTAGACTAAAACTCGGGGGCGGCAGGGGGGTTTAGACGAGCTTCTGGAGCTTTTTGGTAGCCATCACCTAACAGAATCTAACATGCTTAACATTGTTTATTTTGAAAAACTCGTAAACCAAAGTAAAAGCAATCAAAAATAAAGACAAAATTGATTTTGTATTTAAGCAATTATTTTGTACAGGAACAACCTCATTAAATAGAATGCAAAAATATTTTAATACAATTTATTTTGTTGTATATACTATTCTTTTTTAATCTACTTCCAGTTTTGTTGGTCATTTACTTGTTTCATTTAAAGATATTTATTCATTGCAATTGCATTGCAACATAAAAAAAAAATAAACTGCATAATTCACGAGGAATGTGGTTTTCATTTTATTGTTACAAACAACAATAAAATATTATTTTAATATATGTAAAATGGGATTTTCTGAAACAAGGCGAACAATAATAAATAATATATAATAAATAATAAAGTTATTCAATTCATATCAAAACATCGAATTTATCTTTATTTTCTTCTACTATTGTTTAGATTAAAACAATAGAGCTGGCTGCTTAAAGATACTCTAAATTAGTTGTATCATAAACTTTGCTTTCACCATAGATTATTCTGTTAATTTACTTATTTCAAATAGCTGAACTAAGTAGGTTTTAAAAGTTAGTTTAACGCTTTATTTCAAAGTTAACATTTTTCCTGAAATCAATAGGTAACTCGTGTGGAAATCTAAAAATTGATGGCTAAGCCATTTTCATATGCTCTTATTTTAAGCATAACTTTTTACTTGTTTGAGATATCTTTATAATGATTTTGTATGTATAGAAGTTATAAAATAAACTATAACTTACTTATAAAGAAAAGTTTTAATAGTTACAAAATTTAAACGTTCTGCTTCCAAGTCATCCATTTCTAAAATTGTGAAATTCTGACATGTTCCCAAATAAAAGCAATAAGAAATGATGTAATTTTTTATTCCGTCGAATATATTAACATTTTAACCCCAATAAGGATAATAATATTTCCGGTTGATATCAGCAGCTGGTTCATCGTCACGGATGACAGTAGGATCACATTCAGAACCACCACCTACAAACACATTAGAAACAATATTACTACACAAACGTAATAAGAACAAATCAATCATACCATTATAGCCAGGTGGGGTCACGGTGCAGATACACTTATCCCCATCGGAGTTCACAAAGTCATAGACGCCAGCGGCATCCTCATCGACGTTCAACTTGCGATGATGAGCCGAAACCGCCACCAGGACCACTGCCATCAGGATGAAGAAGACTCTCATGTTGTTGTGTCGAATTGCAGTTGTTTGTGAATGCTGACAATTCGAAGGCACACTTTATATACAGGTATTCGCCGCATTTATGATCGTAAATAATTGTTATCTTGTGTTAAAGCATAACATAACAATTTTCAGCATGGTGGTGTTATGTTTTGGGTGGATGAATGCGTCTGAAATAAAGCCGGAGCGGTAATTATTTGTGATTCGATTCGTGCGCTTTGCAGCTTTGTTTATTTTGTAAACTGTGCTTGCTGCCACGGACAATAAATTGTATGCAGTAAGGAAATCGTGTGATTGATAAGAATTGATTGTGTTGGCGTGAAAGATGCTTTTTATAGTTTGATCGGTTTATTGAAATAAACGTGAAACTTTTCATCTTAATAATTTCGGAAATATTAGTGTAAATGATTGAATGGAATTTTAATTATCTAACTATATCAAATCAATAATTGATACTAAGATTAATAACAAAATTTTTAAAAAAGGCAGTCATTTTACTTTTTTTACACCTTGATAACTTATGAAGTATAAGTTATAGATAAGTAAACTAAATATTATTTTGATTCATAATAGTGCCCCGCCCCGTATTTCAGTTGATAAGCCGTCTGATTGTAATAGAGATAGCGCGGTACATATTCTGGGAAGACGGTTTCAAATCCTGCTGGGGGTATACTCAATATAATAGTATGTGCTCCAACAGAATGTAGTGCTAATAACTGCTAAAAACCCTGGTTGCTGATGCGCAGTATAATAGAGGTCAAGTACGGTGTTGGTATCCGGCATGATTCCAGTACACTTCAAAAATAACAACAATAATGGTGAAATATAGAGGCTTGAAAATGACTCATGGCATATTTTTTTAAAATAATATTTAATTGTTTAAATTGCAGTAAACTGTTAAAGTTCAAACATATTCTTTGGATTTTCCCAACTACTAAAACAAGTAACCATTAATAATCTAATAAGCATGCCCAGTCTAGAATATCAAATAGATAAACAAAACTTTGAAACTTTCGTTCCATCAATTTGCATTATTTTCATTCATTTTATATAGTTTAAGATGCAATGTATCGTGAAAAAACAATACAAATTATCATTATGTTAAGCCACCACCATAATTTATAGCATTTTTATTGCATTTCTAATCGTATAACATTCATAACCATTCAACAAAAAAAAACATTTCAATAATTTAAATAACCATCAGAGAATGTATTTCTTGATTGGTTTACGTGCTAATAACCTGGAAGGAACTAGATATTTCCTGTTTTGGCCCCAGTACAGAGGTACCTTTTGGTAGATGTAATATTTAGAGTTACCAGGTTTTATCCCAAACTTCCTGTCGGCAATGCTGACCTTATCATCTTCTGTAATTCGTTCATTGCTGCTATCAATTCCATAGTCTATAGCATAGTTTGCAGCAAGAATAGGCTCGTCATTGCTTTCCTCTAAGCCTTCTGATTGTTTGGCCCCTAAAGTTGAAAAATATGTTACATTTCCTTAGGGATGTTCTAGGTTAAGCTTGACTTACTAAAACTGCAGTTTCCCGGCTTTTCCGGTTGTGGACCGACATCATCTCCTTTTAGTGTCGAAGGAGTTAAAACACATTTGCAAATATCCCCATTTAGCTGTAGAAATTCATACGTTAAGATACCAGAGTCCAAACCAAAGTCCTCTGCAGTAACAATTGTTATGGCTAATAGAAGCAAAGCAAAGATCTTCATTGTATTCCCGTTGTATCCACGGAAAACTGTGTCTATAATCCGAATGTTTCTCTTTATAGCAGAGAAATTAAAATCAATTTTTATTACCCATGTCAAATTAAACAGAAGCGAGTAATCGTTTTGTTTGTTTGTTTTATGGATTAAATTGAAAAGTTAGCGTGCGCTGACATTTTATAGATGTTTTAATTTCAACGTACATTGATACTCTAGTAAAATGTCAAGATTGATTTCATGCTAATTAAATGTTCAATCTTTCGTTGGAAGCGTGGAATAAGAATTATCTTGAAGTTGACATGATGGTTGTTGGTTGACTCTGGAGTCTATAATTTCAAAGATCTTCTTAATAATAATTAAGTATGATAGAACCGTAGAATTGTTAAAATTTTGTATAAAAATCTGATCAAAATTGTTATGGCAATGTTTGAATCTATCTCCTCAAAGTTGGTCTGCATTGTTGTATTCTTCTCGGCCTTCCAAAAGGGTACAGTAATAATAACGTATTTTGTACATATGCAATCGTACATACAATCACACATATACAAGTTCATCAACCAACAGTCCTTCAGCTATAAAATGTACAATTATTCTAGAATAATTTGTTTTCGTCTTAATTGTGATAAGAAGCGTTTTCACTAAAGTTAAGAATTGTTTACTTCTTATTGTTGTTTACACATTGATTCACACATAGTCAGCAATGTGATCTGGTGGTCTAATGACAGGCGTGGTGACGCGGGGGTTGTGAGTTTGGGCCCCAGGCGCAGAATTTCTTAAGAATTGGACCCGCTGGCATGGGTTATGCAGCTCAGAGCGTTCACACTAGAAAAAGAAATGTATTCATGTCTTAGCACTATGGCAGAAAAGGTGCAATTCAAACAAGACCTTGATCCTTGATAATATCTCCTTTTGTTGGAAAGCCAATTTGTTGATAACCAGTAAAAGTACCTTTTTTCCTATAAATATAATTCTTTAACTGTAAATACCTCTAAAACACAAAATTGTTCATTGCAGAGGCTTCTTTAGAAACATATCTCACAGCATTTTTTTTTTAGTTTGATACCAAGTTATTCAAAAATTTGAATAACTCTCTTTAAAGTGTGTCTGCATTATGTTGCCCTCTTTAGCCTTCCAATAAGTACAATTATTCCAGAATATTCTGTGTTGTTCATGAGAATTGTTTTATCTCTTCAATGCAAAAAAACAAAATGAAACATCATTCACTATGCGTTTGTCACTATGTAATAAAATTAAAGCCTATAGACTAATTGAAATAAAATAAATTTCTTTGCACATTCATGACTAATATAAATATACAATCACCTTATTATTTGCGCCTTTACCTTTATTATTACCCTGCAAACTTCTTGTAATAACCATAAACAATACAATTTAAAATCGTCAGAATTAAACACAATGCTACAAGAACGAAAAAAGATGTCTGAACAATCGCATACTCATCTCTTGTAAGCACAATACCTTTAATATCAATCATCACCGTTGATAAATGACAATTATTCTTCGTACCCTTCATTCCATTTCCATCTGCTTTTAAATCTTCCTCGTCGGAATCACCAGCCTCCATTGTAACATCCCCCAATCCTTCATCATTACTATAATCTCCATAATACTCATCTTCTTTGCAATCATGTATCTGCTTACTTAAAACCACTAGATAGTCCTGCACTGTATTCAACCCACATACACCTTCTGTTGTACTCTCCTGCTCAAAGCCAGTTTCACTCAAATCCATCATGGACAACATGACTAGATCCAATTGAACATTCTTTAACTTGGTCGCCCCTTTAAAAGACAACTCTTGTAAACTATCAGAAGATATCTTCACATCCTTCAGGTTTATATTGAAGGAAAAATCCGCACTGATCATTCTCAGTCCTTCTAGAGTCCATGAAACGTCTTTGATTAGATTTCCAGATAGGTCTATAGTTAATAGATACGGAAACTGAGATATTAAATCTTCATCAACAAATTGGAACTTGTTATAAGATAGATCTAGGTACTCCAAGGAGTTTAGTTCCGTCTTGAAATATTCCAGTCTATTGGTGCTTAGATTTACAAAATGCAAATTAGGGAATGCTTCAAAAGCGTTCGTTGATACTGATTTAAGTGATGACTGTGATAAGTCCATGATGGTTGTTGCTTCCAACCGTTGAGAAGACAACTCAAAACTAGTAAATGATAATGTTGTCAGTTGAGGCGTAGTGATTTCAAAAGAAACTGATCCTGGTAAGGTCTTAGATTGCGAAACCATTATATTGATGACAAGGAAAAGTACCAAGAAGATAAATCTCATTGTCCTAGAAGCCATGACGACCTGAGAAAGAAATTGTTAGGCAAATCAGACCAAGTTCATTTCCGGAATACTCACTTTTCTCCATAAATATCTTTCTTTGGCTGTGGTTATACCCCTAAGACGCAAAATGTTCGATTTATGTTCGTTGCAGAGGCATCTTTAGAAACTTATCTCACAGCAACATGACGATAAGCCTAGAGATAAGATTAGCGTCCATTTATTGATATCCATCATACATTGACTAGGCAAAACGTTTCAATATCTATCATCTAACAAAATAACTAAACACCATATTGATCTGAATGCATTAAAATTGATCTACTTAAGTACTGAACTAACCTACGTATTAACATACATCATCAATAGTTATAGTTTATATATCACATTAAATCAGTCCATTATTTGGCAAATTACATCCGGCTAGATAAAATTTGTCAATTACGTACTTAACATCCAACATGTTTAGCTTAGGCTAATTAAGTGAAATGTTGTGCTCTTTTTTGGCAATTGATAATAGTTGATAATTCGGTCATGGTTGTTCAATCCTCAGTTGATATCTGCGTACTGGCGCTGCTAAAGGAGCCTCTTGCGTCTAGACACCCATCTGGTACATTGACAAAGCTACATTTCTTGTAACTTCCCCAATTTTTCGAGCAAACTCTTTTAAGGATACTCTTACTATCCTTGTCCCCCTCTGTGTTTGTCCCAATCCTATCAGGTTGTTCACTGCCCAAAAAAGGCTCCACTTGCACCATGCAACTCTGAGTGTCTGTCCTCCGATTTAATGTGGTTTCAATGTCTTGAACAATGATTTGGGGAATGGAGGGACGTCTATTAACTGGGTAGTCACCATGACGGAAGCGAAGAGTGAGGAACTTTTTGAGTTCACGTTGAACTCGGCGGTTTCTCAGCGCAAACAGAATTGGAGACCAGAGGTTAGAGGTGATCAGAAGAATGATTGCTAGACGATTGGGGATTATCAACGAGGATGGGATGGTGGAAGGTGTGAGTGTGTTTAGAAGGAACAATAGTCCATAAGGTGCATAACAAGCCAGAACCATCACAATAACAATAATACTAATCTTAGCTGTTCGATTTTCCTCCCGGTAGCGGAAAGCGGAAGCATTACTAATTTTCGTCTTCAGCGAAGTGATAATATTCGGTATTCTATCACTATGAGTCCGGCCGATCTTAGTAATTCTGGTTAAATCAGCACAGATCTCTTTCGGCGTTGTTACAAGAGGATTCACTTGCTCCGATAAATCATGTAGAATCTGAGAGGAAAAATTAGGCGCTGACTGTACCTTTGGTAATATAGGTCTTTGTTTAAGATTCTTCGGTGTCTCAAAATGATTGCGCCTTAATCTAGCACTATTCCTATGTGCTGCTCGATAGATCAACACGTAGATGACACAGATTGTGATGAAAGGTCCTACAATAATACCTCCGAGGTAAAAGATACCGTATCCTAATCTCCACATTGTTCCAAGCTGATTACTGATCCAACGATGATCAACTCCCGAAGGTCCTCGGTAAATTTGTTCTAAATTTGGAAAGAATGCCCCGTTTGCATTCATCAACGAGACTAATATAGCTGATATTAAAGACACCAGGTAACTGATCAAAATCAATATGATACTCTTGGGCTTGTTCATGTAGCTATGGCACCTCAAGGGGTGTAAAACCGCAAGATATTGATCCACCCCAATAAGAAGAATGCTGAGGATTGATGCGGTGCAGATAAAGTTGAGCGTGAATTGGGCTAGCAATGATGGGACGTTTGTGATGAATGAAGACTCATTTTCAATTGTAGAGTTGAAGGATGGTAGATGGAAAAGTTGTACATTCAGTTTAAGGTCCAGAATCACAAATGGCAGTAGGACGGCACTGCTTAGAAGACTGATAAAAAGCAAATTTATCACAAATCTAAAAAATGATGCAAGCCAATTAGTTGTTGATTTACTTGGATTTATTTATTGCTAATATGTAGTACCTGTTTGAAACAGTCCGTAAGCTTCGCCTCCTCGTGAAAAGCATCAAAAGAAGGAAATTGATGCTCACTGTGATGATGGCGAATGCAACCATGAGAATAGCGGCCCATGTTCTCCCAATCGAATTACGCTCCCCACTGGAAAAGATAACATTGTTGCAGTATTTTCAAGACCCTAAACTTCGAAGCGATCGCTAGAGGCGAGAATCAGGATAAAGCGTTTCTTATGTTTTTGTATGGGGCGTGTTCCTTAACACTCCCCTTTCCCGACAATTATTTTGAATAAAGAAATAACTTTGCCGGGGATATAAAACCCCTGATAAAAGTGGTTAGACTTTGAGTTAAAAAGAGCATGTTCGTTGTATTGATTTAAAAGAAATATGCAACGCGCCATCTGCCAACAAATAGAGAATTTCCGGTAATAGGTTTCACCAAAAACAGATGTCAATATAGTGTAGGTTTTCACATTTAAATTGATTTTCCAATAAACTATTTAATTTCACTACATGAACAATGTGAGTTAATTTATCTGAATCAAAAATACAATTGTCTCTTAAGTATGAATCATTGTTAATTCCATTTTATGTTCTTTGAGTGGTTCTTGTTGTTCTTTGTTGTTCAAGTTTATTTATATCGATGACGTTCTTTTAACATTGTTCTTAGTGCGTGTTTCTTCATTATACTTAATTAATCTGCAATCTCAAGTGCTTGAAGAGGTGGGAAGTATTGTAAATGTAACCACGCTTGAATGACGCCATTATTTGCGATTCTCTTTTGTTTTGCATTCTTGCACCAACAAACAACAAGTGTTGGTCTTGTTTCGATGCTTTGTGTGGTCTTGTAACGGTTTCTTGTCGTAAAAATGATGCTCTTGATAAAAGCTGACGTAGATTAAAAATAGTCCGCACAATTTTGTCTTATATGCTATTAAATTAATTAATAAGCATAGCGCACAATGCTTTTAGTAATCCATCATGAGTAGAATTTACAACAAATTCCTTTGTTTGGAATATAGATGAAGATATCAAACAGAAGTCTTTGTTTCATACGAGTTGCATTCGCTTTCGACAATTTTCATTCATTAAACTGATTCATTTCTACTTTATTTATTCGCAATCATAAATTACTTAATTTGTTGAAACGAATGAGTGTATGAAATTGGTTGCATGTGATCTGCAATTGAATCAAATCATGTGATTCGATGGAAATTGAGCAAATCGCGTGAACACCACATTAAACTTCACGAGACATAGTTCAGCATTTGAGTTAATTAAATAAGTGTTCGTCGAACAATAAATTATGCTCATGTATCCTCGAATTATGTCACTGGGAAATTAATGACATACTTATTAATTACTATGAAATGGTTAAGTCTATTTGCGGTATGGTTAACAAGATCCGGTTTTGCAATGTATAGTTGTGTATTTTATCAGACATTAAAGGTTTATTGTTCATTTATTGTCAGCTCTTTTAGCGTCCATTTCAAATTTTGCAATAATTATAAACAATCAATAAACCATGGATCACAATTATTTGTTAAATGATCACCAAAGTAGATCCGGATTTACAATATTTGAACAACAATTAAAGGCTTATTAAATATAAGCATAATTTAGTGCTAATTCATTATCAGTTTTCATTGCGACTTTCTATGATTACAACATTTTGGTGAGTTATTTCCTTGGTGAAAATCAAACAGATTCATCAATAATATTTATGTCTATTTCAAGTTCACATGTTGACAAGTTTATAATTTACATCCTGTATCTGCCATAAATAATTCTAAACAATAAACAACTTCATTGATTAAGCGTATTCTTCATATCTTTTTCTTTAATGAATCAGAATTTAAATTTGTTGAAATATCACAAAAATACGCATTGTAATTTTCTTTATTTAATTAAAGTTCAATGATGGACAGATAATATGCAATATTGTAATAGTTGTCACAAATATTCAGATAGAAATTAACCATGTTACGTTTTTGTGCATGCAATCAATTTTATTTGTGATTCAGTCAGTGTTTTGTATATATCAATAAAAAGTTGTTGCAAATTGTAAAGCGTATTGTTTTTGATATTGCAAAATGGATTCATGTAGAAGTAAGAATGATAAGAAAGTAAAATGTAGTTCGTGCTAGGTTTATTTTTAGTTTGTTAATTTATGCGTTGCAAAATGGGTGCGATGACACTGTCATAATAATTATTGATGAATACGATGATAGACACGCTTGATGCAGTTTGGTGAGGTCAATTTCGGTGAGTACATATGAAAATACTGAATATGGTTATTAATGAAAATGGAGTTTTTACAAAAGTTATAAAAATAATGCACCTAATAAATTTGGTTCATATAAAAAATAATATAATTTTAAATCAATAAATTATTCATCAAAACAAATGTGGAGAGACATTAAAATTCTATTAGAAACAAAAATAGACTATGCACAAATAATTTCACAATAGCAATCAACTCAAAAAATGCTTGCATTACAATAAACAATCATATCGATAATAAATGATTGATTTTAATAAATAGATTTAATCTATTCAAAAATACATAGAAATGAGCATTTGTAGAATTAAATTAATAAGGAATGCTTTGTTTCTATTTATTACAAAATAATTTGATTACGTATCAAATTCAATAAAAACGGATTTAATGCCTTTAACAACGTTCATTTTATGTGATTTTCAAAACAATAGATGTAAAAATATTATCACCTTTAGAATCAAACCAAATGGGATTTAATTGAATTCAATCAGTGTGGAAAGTGAAATAGCAATATAAAAGAAAAATGAATTAGTTAACATGGATTAAAATAGATAATTTCCGAGAAGTAATCTCACCTAGGTGCCAACCACTTCTATTTCAGATAATTCCGGAAATAAAACAAGTAATATCGATTGAATTGATACATTCTACAATTCAAATTAATACGTTTATATTTCAAAAATAAGACATTTATTTAAATCTCTCAATTTTCACACGTTGAGCACGTTTCCATTTCTTACTCACCTCATCTGCGTTTCAGCGAAAATGTAGGTAGGTAAACGACTATAACACATATTTATTTATAACCCAAGTTTTGATCTATTTCCAGCATTGCGAAATCTACCTAACAGCGCATTCTGTTTCGCCAACAACTCACGCGGAACGCTGCTAGCTGAGATAAATCAACAGAACTTAAGTCCGACAAATACAATAAATTTATATAAATGGAATTGAAACTGTATTTTTGTGCTTTAAAGTGGATTACTAAATTATCGAGCGATACGATGAATTATGACCAGATTGAGAATTGCAATGAAACAGTTTTTTTTTTATTTATGCCTTAAAAACAGTTTTTATTCCAAGCAATTTATTTCATTTATAACTTAATAATAATAATAATAATAATAATAATAACTATAGTTATCTTCTTACTTAATCCAGGCGCATTTTAAATTTCGCTTTATTTCATTGATTACTTTTTCTTGTTTATTATGTATTACAAACAATTGCGTTAATAATTGTGATAAAGTTTATTACATCATTGAAAATTCTCACTGAAGAGCTTTAAGCACGCCATTCCCAATTCATGCCAGAAGTGCTTCTCGTCGTATACACAGAACAATGCAGTAAGTGCGTTTATATCACGATATACGCAGAGTTAATGATGCAAGGATTGCGAAGAATTGAAATGATGTTGTATAATTCAGAATTCCACACAATTGCACACGCTTGAAACACAGTCAAGAGTATCAAGAAATGTTTTTATTTCTGCTTTTTGCAACGGAAATAGAATCTATGCGAAAAGAAAGAGATATAGAAATTCCTATTTTAATCCCAATAAATTCCAATAATTTAATTTGTATTCTATTGTTAATTAATTAATTAATTAATTTATTATTGTTGTTAACGTAAGACTAAATATGTTTAGAAATTGCAGAAGTATTTAGTTGTTAATTCGTTCTATTTTGTTTTTGTTTTTTTTTTTATTTTAGAGTAATAAGCGTGAAAACATTTAACTTTATGCATTTAATGTTATATTTGTTTTCTGTTCAGATTTCAATTATATCCATGTATTAATTAAATTTTCTTTAATTATATTTTCAGTTTATTTTTCCAATACAAAAAATAAGGCATCCATATCTATTAGAATTGGCTATGTTTAGTCTAAATCAAACTTGTTGAACTTTGTCTGGAATAAAGTGAAGCCTAAAAGACGTACACCAAAAATTCTATTCTAATTTTATCTTTACAACTTCAAATTATAATTTTCCTTAAATTTTTCCAGAAATTTAGTTTTCATTGCGAATATGTTTCTGTGTACCAGTAATATTTGAAAATTCGATTTCAATTCTCACTTACTCATGAAGATGTCAACATGATTTTATTTAAGGAACAAGTGGGTAGCGTGGAACATGTCAAGTAATTGACGCTGCTGCACACTGATTGTAAACACCAATCAACAGGTGAGAGGTAAGGAAAAGAATAGAAAGGAAAAGAACATAATTCCTCACGAATCAGTCAAAATCATTTTAGTTTTAAAATATCCAACATGTTTGTTTAAACTAATTAGAACTAAGGTAATTAGTATACGTAAATGTAATACTTGCAATTATAACGCTTACTATTTACAATCCTTCAATACAATTTCGTAACTTTACATTCACCGCTACAATCAAAGTCATTCTATACATACTGCACTTTGATGAATACAACGTGATAAATGCATCATTGTGTAAAGTGTGCAAATCCTGTCATCATTTATTACTTCGCTCAATAGTGAATACAAACTAGTTTTAAATTAACTACTTGCCAACCAGATAAAGAAATAAACAATAATAGTATAATAGTAATTAAATCAGATCAAACAAATTGGATAAATCTAATGTTCATTAAAATTAAGTTAAATAAAATGTTTTGTTAAATAGATAATATAATAATATAGATAATAATAGTTTTGTTAAACCGATTATTGTTCAACACTTGAACAAACACGCTCAGGGTTTTCTCAACTTCTTCAAACATGATTCGTAAATCAGCGTTTGTTACTATCATATGATTAATTAAAGTTGACCACAGACTCAACCTATGCGGTTATTAAGATAGTAGCACATTTTAACATGTAATTTGTTTAGCACAAATAACATTGAGAAAATATCCGAAGCGTTAAAGACTGAGCTAATTCATTCATCGCTACTACACTGCTAACCTGACTTGCGTTGATTTGATTTCAAAATTAGAACATGTTGAATCTTACTATGCTGAGGCAATTGTTCCTTTTTGGTGTGTATTATGAGCACTAATCTAGTGCGTGGAGTGCAATTTAATCGAACAAAGTGTGGAAGTAATGAAGAGGTAGATGTGAACCTTGGCCCGGAAAGCGTGCGAATCTTGAAGGATGCAAAGTGCAATCAAAGAATGAGACATGGGACTTAATAAATAATATACGTGCTTGCAGTATACAAATGGAACGATTGCGACAAGATGTAAATAAGTCTTTGAGTAATTATATTCAAAAGGCGGTAAAATAACAAACTAGAAATTATTTTATCAATAGAATCGAAAAAAAAATTGATTTTCTTTGCAAATCTTGCAAACTTGACGAGTCATGAACTTTTCCTTCTTGCCACTTGCCTTGCATCAAAGATTGTTCTTCATTTAATTAACACGCTCTAAAGACACCAACTTCTTAATCTTATGTTTCCTTCAATTTCTTCAACATTCATTAAACTCAATTTCTCTATTCCTCTTTCTTCCAATCGTTCAATTGCCTTAATGTCATTGCTCCGCGGTCATTGGTCGTTATTGCATTTTCTCAACATGTCCATTTATTGTCCTTCTATTTGCTGAGTTGACCGACCTCACAGTAGTAAACAAAAATTCACAGAAGAGGCGTTTGTTTTATTATGCTTGCTACACATGTACGTGTTGCTGACTGCACCAAATATTATTTAAATCAACCAATGAACTTCTTTCATTGAACATATTGAGTCGCGTAGAAAAAAGAAACAAATAGAACAAGGTCCTACAAAGTATCCGTGTCTCCGATGTCATCTCGTTTTCGCCCGTTTGATCCTTGGTCCTTAACAACGTAGCCATTCACGTTTATGGAATGACAGAAAACAGATTTCCTTCTTACAGCCTACTTCAAGTAAATGTCAAGGTTTTAAGAAGGACACACAAATATTTTCAGAACATATTATATCCTTGACACAAAAATTTCTCATTAAAATATCAAGGATAATATTGTTTCGTTATCATGCACACTTTTTCGTTTCCATTAAGATGAAAGTGAAAAGCATAAAAAATTACTTCTCTCACGAGAGGTCAAAGGTCGACGAGAATGGAGTGTCCTTGATCCCATAGGACTCTCTTCTAGATACTGGACGTTGAGGTTGTATCACTCTATCACTGTATCGGTTTTATCCTATTATCGTGATATGTTCAAGGAAACTTGTTGCTTCGAAGGATTCTGGTGATTTATAGCTTTATTTAATCAACTATAGTCCATAACGAACTTGAAATAGTTGCTATTTATTCCAAGAAGTAATGTCATTAAAAAAATATTTCCAAAAAATTCATTTATTTTCTATCGATGAATTAGACGAGAATAATTGCATAAATTAATGATGAGGAATGCAATTTTTAGTATTCACAATTTTTTTGGCGTGTTAAAGACTTTTACAGACCTCTTTTTGGAGGTCTACCTGGTAGTCTCCCATTTCGTCTTGGGATTCCATCCCTAAGTATCTTTACAAGCTCATGTAATCCTCTCCTATCAATTGTAGGAGGATTGTATTCACAATGGTCATTGATTATTTTGTCTGTTTTCTATTATCTCTTACAATATCAAAATATTTCTTAATTTCCTGATTTTATTTCGTCACAACTATCTTCTTGCTTGTGTCAAGAACAATTTTGATGTATTGTTGCTAAGTCTAAAAGGAAGGAAGTAACAATTATTGAACAATATTGACTCATATTTTTAGTATCCTATTTTTCAGTAGGCTGCCTTTTAAATCTCTATTGTTCTATCAACACATCTTTTTTTTTAATAGCTTTTCCAATCCTGCGGATTATTGTCACCCAATTGGGTTTTAGATCCTTCTTGCTAGGGGGGAGAATCAGTCCTTTTCAACCGGGAATTGAACACCCGGGTCTACTGACACATCTATTAAGTTAAGAAATAATTACAATTTGTTCGTCTAATAATTACTTTACAATAAAAAATGTATGATCCATTATCACTGGAATCATAAAGAATCGCATTCAACATTCTTGCAATTTTTCAAGATAATTTTGATGCCTCCTATTCTTTCGAAATAACTAACTTCCAGAAACGCCATTAATTTCAAAATCTTCCGTTCGGTATTATTTCGTGCACTTCTTCTAATTCTACATATGAAAACTACTTAAATTCGCCTCTATATTTAAAATGATATTTATCCCCGTTAAGGGTATTTTTATCTTGATGCAAACAATATTTTCAGTAATTTACATGTACCATAAAGCTTTAGAAATATTGCACTTGAAAAACATGATTCTTCTGGAACTGTTTTGCATTGGCATTCACTGGCACGCATGTTTATTCTGTCAACGACGCGCCAGTGTCTAAATGATATTTAACGACTTTTAAATTAACAGCCAACCAGCGTATTTTGTATTTTTGTTTTTAACATATTTTCGGATATTCCCACATACATGGGCCGCGTGTCATCGTATCATCAATAATCACTGGTTCTATTTTTAATTACTTCTAGTTTTTATTGCAACGCTTTAAACTATAAAAGACGTTGGTAAACAGAAGTAACATTCAAATTTGTCACCAACACCGTACCCATTTTCATTATGCTGCATCAACTACCATGGATATTAGCGGTTATTGGGAGAGTGGATTCAGTGAGAATCTATTTATTAATAGATATATTCGTTCAGCAGGATTTAAATCCGTGTCTTCCGCTGTCGCTGCTACAGTCGGACGAGTTACTAACTGAGCATTCTTCTTCAATTAACTTTCACTCTTGAAATTGGATATCAAAGAGTTAAGCCTCTATTCTTCTGTAAGTTACTTTGTTTATAAACTTGTAAGGAATGAAAGGAATGTGCTGTTTGAGAATCGAAGCAGTGAAGTAAAAAAATAAGTGAGAAAGACAAGATATCCAAAAATTACTTTATTAAGCGTTGATTTTACTAAGTTAATTATCCAATTTGTTTTACTATTGCTACCTCCATTAGAACAACAAATAGCAACAATTGAAATGACTTACATCAAATAATTGTTTATTGCGACATCAACGGGACATCAAAATAGAACAAAATTCTTGTTTTCTTTATTGACACTTTGACGTTAACATCATGTGTGGTAACCACAAAAACTGTCAGAGCACAAGTTAAGCGAATTGTAAATTATGTTGATAAAACTTCACTATAACATTTACTTTTAGTCACTTGATAAAACGTTGAAAGCATGTTGTCTTCTTCAGTATGAGAGTAATTTGTGATTGTTTCCGATTTATATAGATTCTAAATTAGTTCTATTGAGTGGATGGTGGTCGGCTGTTTCTTCTGTCAAGTATGGGTATTTTGAGGATTATGAGATTAGTCTTGATTGTCTGGAAGTGTGACTGGGTGTGTTCATTAAGAAGTTTTTCTCTTCGATGTCTAAATGCCTAGAAGGCAACATGCTGAAAACGTTCTACCAAGTGACTAAAAGTGTTATAGTAGAGTTTTATCAACATAATGAATCTTAAACACTTGGTAACCACGCTCAACAATACTACAAATTGAAAATGTTCGTCATTTACTCTACTTACTCTACTTTAATTAGAAGCAACTGAAACTGATAGAATATTTAAATAGTTAAGTAATATTATTTTATCTTGAAAACTAAGCCATTTTGTAGTAGTTTAGTTATAACTGAGAAATAAACACTCTGAGTTATAAGTTGCATACTCATTGGAATTACCATATGTTGCTACGAATAAATAACAATTTCCATGACTTTGCAGATAAAAATAGTTTATGGGAAATTGGCATGATAACATTCGTTATCAACCAAAGATTGCAGTTAAAGTTGCTAATGATTTCTAAATTACTTAATAACAAGATGTGTTAAGATGAATTAATTCATATTGATTTTTTGTTTATCAAACGAGCGAATAAAATTATCTTAAGTAATGTCGCTTGAGTGAAGTAAGAAAATATCACATTTTTTTCTAAATTATTTCCTAGGATATATTACAATATTTTCACCTTCATTGGTGCATGGAAATAACAACAATTCCAATAACTTACCACTAAAAGTTATTTGTTACGAAAACATAACAACTGCATTTTTATCACACAAAAATTTCAAGGAAGCTATTATGTACTTAACAGGAAGTCTGCTACAAGTAGTAATAGCAACAATTATTGAGAGAAAGCAAACAATATGTACTTGCGCAAATCAATGTCAATGAATTTGGCTAATGAGCCATTAAAACCAGCTGCGCTGCCGTCCAATTTTATTATATTTCTACACGACAAAAACACAGAATTATTTTTAGCTAAACATAAAGACGTGTAGTAACCAGCGTGAAATGTAAAATAGTATTTTATTTTTAATATCTGCTTGTGACATTTTGAGATGTAAATTCCTCGCCTTGAGTCGTAAATCATTTTATGCAATGTGCAATATTAGCACGTGTACTCCATTAATCATTTACAGAGTGTAATTGATTTCCGCAAGTGCGCCAATTGCAGTGAAATGCAATTTCCACTATTTCCTCACTATCGGCAAATGTCCCAATAAAGCATTATCACTGGGTTACTAACACTTCCAACCGTTTACAGCAATTCAAAGTGTAATTATTAGGTGAAACTATTGCAGAATTGTAATTTCATTAATATTGGGTTTAAATTGGAAGAAAAATCAGTGGAAAACTTCAAAATTAATTTTTAAATAGTGTAAGCTGAAAAGTAATAAAGTAAAAATTTTTTGAAGGTGATTTAGTAATTCAATCGATTGTTTTTTTTTTGTTTAATGTGAAGAAAAGAAAACAATTTCATTTTTATGACTTTGAATTCAAATAAATAGACAACCAACACTTTCAACAAAGCTTAATTTTACACAAATACCCTCTAGCTATCCGTAAACAACTATAGTCAATTTTAACAAATTCACAACACAACTAGTTTGGAAGTTATAATAAAAACTATAAACATATCTCAATTTGGAAGTCAAACAGTTAAATTATTTTAAATATATTTACAACATTCAGAAATATAAATAACCTACTGATATTTTACTTTAAATCTAACGAGATTGAGATTGAAAACCTTCTTAATTACCTTTTAAGGAGCTATTATTTATTGAAAGCAATAACTGTGCTAACACAAGTTACGACTGCACATCAAGTCCACCATTCATTCATTTCCATTACATTGTTAAACTTATATTATATATATATATATATATAACAACTGGGAAGTTGTAATTTTCTAGAGCGGAAACAATCTTCGTTATTTATAACCTACCTATAACGAAACAGTTCGTTCTTAAACAATTGCTCCCATCTTGTCGGAATCTAATTTATTTTTTCCATTGTTTGCATTCTGACAAATTAAAATAACCCAAGCAATTCGGAGAATTTCCAGGAACTGATGCATATGAATGAATACGGCGTCAATGATGTCGTCATTAGATGTTGTTTTGTTGTTAGTTAATAGAATGTGCAATGTAGCCTTCGTCGAATAATTCCGCCCATTGTAATCAACCACGTGTTGCACTTTGCACAATTTCTAATTCATGGAAAAGTCACGCTTTATCAGTTTGTAAAGTTACACCGAAATTCTCTTTCGGTGGCAAATGTTTGAAATGCTCCGAGAGTATGAAGAAATTGGGTATTTTAGTAGCGATTAGTTAAAATAATCGATTTGGGAAATTAACATTGTATAGCTATTTTAAAAATGAAAACTAACGTTTATAAATAGGCAACCAGCATACCAACCTCTAGCATTTCATCAAAATATTGGTTATCCCTTCTTATTCATCCAGTAGTACCACAAAAAAGTGAAAACAAAACGCATAAATTTATAAAAGAAAGATACCAACCGGAAGTCAAATAAACAAGAATCGCAACAGACAAGAGAATCGAGAAAACTTTCTGCTCGCAGCGAAAGTGTGAAGGAAATTAATTCCTTCATTACTTCTGTAATTGTTATTAGACTTTATAAGTAAATTTAAGGCAACTCATCAACTTATAAATTATATCATTTATATCAGGTAACTTTCAGGTATTTCAAAGTGACATAAGTCACATGAAGAAAATTTCTCACCTTGAACTCACATTCAACTTGACGCGCAGTTGAGAGAACCCTGGCCTAATCTCAATGTTGTAACATTTTCTCGCATTAAGACTACTTTCGACAAGCTTGCGACATTCAGACACGTAACAGACATATGCACACTGCATAGATTAATTTTAACCTCATCTGAAGATTGCAAAGGTCAAATGAATGACCACTCCGAATAATTGTGATTCTTATATACAAAGTTTGTCTTTCAAAGAATACAAATTGTGAAGAAAGCACAAGCCTGCCTATTTCATATAATCGATAATTTCCAATTCCGGTAGTAGCCCGGTAGTATTATTACTTGAGTTGACTTAAGTTGAGTAATATTGGGATTATGTTTATACCAACGTAACGTAAAAAGTGTAATTATTCCTCCCCGCTCAATTGATTACATTTCTTGCGGTGTTTACACAATTAGACTGTTTATTAGAACGTGACAAATTAAATAATTTATTAGATAAAACAACAAAAATGCAAAACTTGTAATAGTCAATAACCAATAAGCTAAACAATGTCATATTTGGAGACATTTGTTATTTAAATTTAATCGTATGTGATATCAATAAATTAAGCTATATAGATTATTGATGTCTTTGAAGCTAAGATTTAGTAGTTTTATGTTTGACGCCTCATAAATAGGCAACCAATCTATATAAACCTACGCCAAATTTTAGTAGATTTTTCCATGACTATCTTCCTACAAATATTGCGAAAACAAACAAAATAGCTTTCTAAAACATTGTGTTACTGAGTGTTATATAATTATTGAAATTAATGAAATTTTTGGAGGTGATTTTATACCTTGATTAATAAGGTGGATGATCCATAAACAAATTAAGTAAATATCAACAAAATACAGCAATTCTTTACCAAGTTACAATTAATTTGGACTTGTACAAGACAACATCTTTTATTTCATGAATTACTATTCTCATTGTCAATATAAAACATAATTTGTTAGTATACCAACTGGATATCGGACACCCGGAAAATTTCCGATTTACAAACTTATTATCTAAAACGAGTATCCTCCGAATCGAATACGTTCCAGCGCTCAAGCTTTCAACCCAAAGCTCAGTGGGAGAATTCGATAAATTATTTCGAATACCGAATATTGTTTACATCAGCATGTAGACACGTTAATCGTCCTCGTCTAGGTTTACCGTCGATTAATGCAAAATGAGTTTGTGTCAATCACGCACGATTCGAATTGCTGACTAACAGACATTATCAACTTGGTATGCGTGAAGGAAATATTCACGAAATCAGCCAATCAGAAGAGAAATTAATAGGAATCAATTGTATAAGAATGCAGTAGTAATTTGCGCCCTGATGTGAATTTTATTGCACAGTGCAATCAAAACCAAAACAATGAAGAATGACGCAGGTTTGCAAGCTGCAGCAAAATGCACTGATAACAGTATAATCGACCCATTGTTAACCCAGGCGCATGTTACAGTCGTTTAATGCAGATCAATCAAATTAAAAAAATGCAATAAATAGCGGAGCAAATTGTAACAATTGCGAAAATGTGATTCAAATAGGATTTACGAGTTTATTGAGTGGTAACTTTGAGAATAATAATGCTAGGACTTAGAAATATCAGGAGAATCTTTATTGGTTAATGGATAATAAGTGATAATGCAAAGTTTGTTTAAAACTAAATGGGTAGTTTTCGATTAAGTAGAGAATATGTAAACAATTTCAATTGGTGAGACAAAAGTAGTTAGGTTAGTTTTAACGCCTTATAAATAAGCAACCAGCAGAGCAACCTGGACTAATAAAATATAGTTTGTGTATCTGTAAATTTATGTTATTAATTTATAAATAATTTTTGCATTACTTCATATCTTACAGGGTGTTTTTCATAGTTGTAAATTCCCACAGTTTACCTGAGTGCGTTAAATGTTTATTAAGTTCAATTGCTTGTAATTTTGAAATTAATGGCGCGAGAATTATCAAACTTGGCGAGATTAATTACTGTTTTATGGCAAATAACTGTGAAACGCTAGATTAAAATGCGATGATTGGTTCTTTCCTAAATAGAGAAATTCCAAACAATTGCAATTTATCAGCGAAGAGTAGAAAGCTAAAGCTTAAAACCTTATTACTAGACAATCAGTGTGGCCAATATGAGCATATCGTAGCACGTGGCATAATATGATAGATCTTATGTCCTCACCAACTTTCAATAAATTATCACTAGTAGTCCTAGTTCTCTAGGACATTCACTAAACATTTACAAGATTCGTAAATTCTCAGACGGCGTAATCACACTTCAAACAAAGTAATTTGCCGTATCATTGCAATAATTTTTCCATACGTCGATAATCAATATCTCCTCATATGTTTACACACGCAGTAGTAATCACCTCGAGCAAATTATAATCAATTACGAGTCGATTAATTGATAGTCAGTTTGGTATGTCTGGCAATTCTAGATTTTTACCCGCAAGAAAATAGGTTAAGTCAACACCAGCCCAATGCAACGTCACTCTACACGTGTCAAATCCATGTCAAAGTCATTGCAATTATTTTACACAAAAATAAATATATTTGAAAGTAATAAATGTGATAAGATACTAGGCACACACAAGACGACGCAATTTTAAGTTCACTTTCAGGCATTTTAGGCATTAACTATACACAGTCATAAATTAGTACTTATCACTTAGGATAGTAAGTGGGTGAGATTTGCACTAGAATATGTTAACATAGTTTTCGTAGGGTATTTAAATGTGGATTGTTTAAATTTTGCTAAATCGATCAGCGCGATTAGTGCTGATAGGTGATGATTTGTGTTTTGGCCGTGAGACGTCCGTCTGTTCATTGATACTGATGAAACTAGGTAAGTAGAAAGGTAGATAAAGGTAGTAAGTGTATGCGAAACTTGGGAAAGGTGCGGATTATAGTTTCAAGGTTATGTGGTCCTAAACTAGAGCAAATATGGAGGTAAATGGATGAGAAGTTTAGATATGATTTAAACAACGTTAATATCGGAATTTTCAACTGTATAGAAAGAAATAGATGTGAAAGTTATTTGATTATAAGTGATATAATAATAAGTGAATTGCACTCTAATATCTAAATTTTGTTCCTAAAGTTTCCCAATTTATATCAATCATTTCCAGTTGAAAAATCAACAACATTTCGATAGAGAAGTTAACAAACGAACAAAAGCATTATTAACATAATTTGAGAAACAATAATATAAAAGTTATAACAAATTTTCGATTCAATTACCGAATTCATAAAAACACTGTTTTAATTCATTTCTTTCCATTTTAAAATCAAAGCTTCATTTATTTATAGACATAATAGTGATTAGTATTCCTCATTCATAAACAGTTAATCGACTGAATCAATCCAAATTTCAACGTCAAAGAAAGATCGAAAAATGGAAAGTTACTCAACAATACAACCTGTAGAAATTATAACTCAATACCATTAGTAGAACCAATACCAAATTACAAACAGAAGCAGCACAATGTAAAATACAACTACATAATAGGCATGATAGACAAGTTGAAACAATGTAGTGTAACTCAACAAGAGCTGTTGGGATTCCTAATAAACGTTGCTTTGTACGTTCACAGAATTAGCAAGTTGAATTTAATGATAATTTCCATGAAGACTGATTATTTTGTATTACAACTTGTTAGAACTTATTGATACATGTTGGTGATTACAGGAAACTACCAAAAAATTGAAGTGAAACAAAGATATTAAATGATTATCTTGAAAAATCACATCATGAGAAAAACTGCAAGTTTGGAGATAAATTTAAACAATTTTAATTTAAAACATTTTAATTCTTTAAACTGTAAGAATTATCCCGTGGTAAAATATATTAATTTAATAATATTGTGTAGAATAGTCTACAAATGCAACACAAGCTGTTAAATCTGATTCATAAAGTTTAGCAATTTATTAAGGCAAGTTCCAATTAGAATATTTCAATAAATTCTGAATCACCTCCGAAACAATTTAATAAACAATAATATAGCTTAATTTTACAACTATAACATTTGTAATTTAAATCTTACAGAGTGTTTTATAAAACTCGAACTTTTAAGACCACCATTTAAGAGTGAAATTAATTATAGCAAGATTGACAATAATTTTAATAATATTTGAAGCAGAATGTTTTAATCGCTTAAAAACATTCAATGCAGGAATTATCTCTTTATAGAATATATTAATTTCAAATTATTTCAACAAATGGTCTAATAATTATTAATTATTATGTGAACAAATGCACCACAAGCTGTGAATTGTGATTCATGAAGTTTAGCAATTTATTAAGACAAGTTCCAATTGGAATATTTCAATAAACTCTAAATCACCTCTTAAATAATTCACTAAACAATAATATAGCTTAATTTGACAACTATAACATTTGTAATTTTAATGTTACAGGGTGTTTTATAAAACTCAAACTATCATTATTGATTAAAAGCAAATTTGATTATAATGATAATAATATTGCAAGCGGAATATTTCAATCGTTTAAAGTCCATTCAAGGTAGAAAACATCTCTTTTAAAATATATTAGTTTCATAATAATTCAATGAATAGCCCATGAATAGTTATTAATTTTTTACCGAACAAATACAATTAAAACAATAATATGAAATTTTCCAATTTATTTAACTACCAATTAACTACCATTGCATCAAACTCAATTATACACCTGCAACACCTCCATTACAAAACATTCAAGATATTTGGCAACCCATAAAATCTCCAATTCAAAACAAATTTCTTCAAGTCGAAATATAAATATTTCACACAAAGCCAGTAAATATTCTTACCTTGAAGCATTCAAAATATCCCGCATGACAGTGATTTTCGCGTCCTGAACGTCCTGCATCTTGACGATCTCCACTGCTGATAGCTGATTAATCCCAAACTGTCCACGTGCGCGGCTTCACACTTGGTTTGACAGCCAGTTTGTTGTCTTCTCACAGTTCACAAACACGAACTGGATTCAATCCGAACGCCACAACTTAGTGGCATCATCAACACGCGCGAAATATTCTTCATTGCTGCCAATGAATTTACCATACACGAGACAGGTTGCACGAGACGCCAAAATCACCATCAATCGATTGTATATCATTGTAAATAAATGAACAATGTCCGCACACAAGTTTCAAATTTACGACTCTGCTGGTTCAGCCAAGTAGTCTTGAGTTGGAATTCCCCGTCGTGAAACTTCTTCCAACGCCAACGTGCAATATACGTCGAAGAAACAGGATCTACAAGCAGATACTTATAAATAGTGTGCATTGCAGCATGCTAGACGACTTACTAATATTTATGTCACGCAGTTTATTTGCTAGTTTTCCTATTTGTTGTCTTTTTTCACCACCTTATTAAAAGTTGCCTTGCCTTCCTATATAACAGGTAGAAGGATCTGGGAGCTTCTTGGACCAGTCAAAGACCAGTAAAGAAGAAAGATAGAAACTGCGGTGTGTAATTCTCAAAGTTTTGTTCTACTCTCGTCGCACTTATGGCGCACAGATGTCTGTGGTCCTCTTCTAACTTTTGGTGTCGTAGGAACGTTATTCAACTGTTTCTGTACATGCGGAACCCTTCGTAAAATGGTTGCTTGAACAGCGCTTGTAAAACTTCTCGTCAAACACCGAACTGTTACTGAAATTGTTTCTATATGCACACTTTGTCACTCGGTCCACTATTTTCTTTTGGATCTGTTCGATTGTTTGTGGGGTAGGTCGTCTATTGCCTGGTCCAGTTTCAAGTTGATTTCCTTCGTCTTGGACGCTTGTCGTCAAATCACGCCAACGTTCTTCTGCTTCTCCAGTTCTTCAACGACGAGTAGAACGTGTTTGCAGAGAGAACTTGTTGCGTATTGCGCACGATCCCGACGTCGGCATCAACGACCACAGACCGACTACGACTGCTCGCTGGCGACGCCGCGAACGGAGCGCGAACCGCAATGTGTGCGTGAGAAAGGTGAGCGAGGTGTGGAGGGCCGCGAGATGACGAGGCCACAGGATTGGATTGCGACGACAAAGGAAAAGATTTGCTTGATGAGCCATGGACAATGAAGAAGGCAGGGAAATTGTGATTTTTCGTTTGGAGGAACTTTTTGAAATGTTTTACGATTTCCTCGGTAAAAGTGGGATTTGTTGACGAATAAACAAGTTTATGTGTCTTTTCAGCAAGAAATATGATTGCAAAGAAATTGGTTTGTTTAATATTAAATTTATGTGAAGGATGGTGTATTACCTGGAAGACATGATTGATTCCCGGTTGAGGACAGATTTCCTTTTCCCCCCTCCAAATCAAAAACCCAATTGGGTGACTATAATTCGTAGGATAATTAAGCTTCCTAATTTCTTTAACTAACGGCAACGTGGAATATAACAACAAACAAGTATATACCTGAAAGGCAATTTAATAAACAATAACATACCAAGTTGTAATTATGAACACGTAGAAGTAAAATTAATTGTTTAACAATGATTTTAAGAGGGTTACAAGTAGAATATTTCAATTGTTAAAATTAATTCAGTGAAAAAATATAATAATTTTCTAATATTGTATTGTCTAATAATTGATGATTTTTTACTGAACATGTGTAACTTAACTTGTTGATGACTCACCAATTTATTTAAACCTTCTTCAATTAAATTATTATAAGAAAGTAAACACAACTTTAATGGAAATTTAATTAACAATAATCTCAAATTTTGCAACTGCAATGTTTTTAACATAAAAGAGTGTTTTACAAATTTTATACTTTTTCAAATAGTATTTAGTGTGAAATTAATTGTAGCAAGTTTGAGAATAATTTTAAGAAAGTTACAACCGGAAAATTCCAATTGTTTAAAGACCAATTAATGTAGAAAATATTTCTTTAAAAAATATATTAATTTCATGATATTGTCTAGAATAGTTCAATAGTTATTAAGTGAACAAATGCAATTTAAGCTGTAAATTTTATATCATGAAGTTTAACAATTTATTCAAACATGTTGCAATTGGAATATTTCAACTAATTCTAAATCACTTCCTAAATAATTTAATAAACAATAATACAGCTTAATTTGACAACTATAACATCCGTAATTTAAACGTTACAGAGTGTTTTGTAAAACTTAAACTTTTAAGACCACCATTTAAGAGTGAAATTAATTATAGCAAGTTTGACAATAATTTTAATAATATTTGAAGCAGAATATTTTAATTGCTTAAAAACCATTCAATGTAGAAAATATCTCTTTATAAAATATATTAATTTCATGATATTGTCTAGAATAGTTTAATAGTTATTAATTATTAAGTAAACGAATGCAATTTAAGCTGGAAATTTTATTTCATGAAGTTTAACAATTTATTTAAACAAATTCTAATTGGAATATTTCAATAAACTAAAAAGCAGCTTATGGCAAATTTAATAAGAGAATTAATATTCATGTGAGAATTTTTAATTTCACTGAAAGCAAATAGAGCTCTTACATTTTATAAGTAAAGAGAAAAAGAATTAAGAATTTAACATCTCTAACAAGCTATATTTTTGAAAATTAGTTTAAATAGTTAGCATTCAATGCAAACACAGTTTAAAACAATGTAGAATAATAATAAATATACTGTAATAATATAATGTCCGAGAAAAAAATGAAGAAAATTTGAAGAAACATGAAAAATGAACAGCTTTCCTATTTGATTGACATTTTTCAAGCTAAGAATTAAAGCAGACATTTCAAATTACGCAGTAGAAAAATAATTAAGTTGTCAGTACACTCCAGAATGAAAAATTTGTTTTAAACACTTGGGAAAAAGTCAAAATTGACTGTTTTTATTTATAGCTTCTACTAAATTACCACGTGCTGTTTTTTTAAATAATATTAGACTTAGCAATAATTCAATTGAACACAATATGATTTATGGAATTTAATGAAAAAAATCTTATTGATTCACTCAAATTGAGTTGAACACAGTGTTTTTAATATTTACTTTAAGCAAGACATAAATTATCTAATAATGATATCTTGTTTATGATATAAATCTAAATTGATAACAGTGTTTCGTTGAACTTGTCATTTAGAAATAAAATCTTCTTAGTTTGATGTCTTTTTCAGTATGATGATGTCAACTTAGTGTTTCTTTCTTTCTTTTTTGTCGTATTAAAGCTATTGTCTCAGTTGAACCGGAAGTCCACGATTCTCGCCATCTCTTTGGAGGTCTACCTGGTAGTCTCCCATCTTGTCTTGGGATTCCATCTCTGACTGGCTTTACAAGCTCATGTGATCCTATCAATGTGCTTGTTCCAGTATTTGTGTCTGGTTTTGTTCCGAGGCAATTTGAATACTTTGAGCAGGTGGTTAACCTAGCTTGCCCCTATCGACCATTCGGGAACGCGCCCTGTAGGGGTGACTTAGGTGTTAGTTAATTTATATTGATAGTGGTTGGTGGAAAAGACAACAAGCCGAAAACATTTTATTCATAAAATATATCTATAATTTAAATGTTGAATGTTGAAATGTTGAATATATTTTAATATAGAAACAATGACAAACTGAAATAACTTTGCAACTATAAAAGCAAATAATTACGTCTTTTGAATGACTAGCAGCTAACTATAACAATTAACATGGATAATATTCTGTTTAGAAAAAAACCTGTAACGTTTTTGATGTGACGACTGAACATTTTGAAGATGCAGACATTAATGTACTGAGGAATATTGTTAAGGATTTCGAGAGCAATTTACAAAATAGTGAAAGAAAGTACCGTAGGTAATTAAGGAAGAAACGTTTACAAAAGAAAAGGTTTATTGTTATTAAACCAAAGACAACTCAAAAACAGTTTAACTTCTCTAATAAATGATTCACTTCTGGTCTAAAGTTTGATGTACAACGATACAATGTCAATAAACAGGTAAATAGACAATTTGTTTGTCAAGCTGATTTGAAAATGGCATTAATTTAGTCTAATAACAGTATGTTGCTTAAATCACATAGCAACAATAGTATCTGCAGAAAGGATTAACATATCGAAATACAAAATAACGTTAAGCAGAATTGATCGTATTGAATTCAAAATAATTCCTTATTTGCCCTAGCAACTTCAGAATCATTTCAAGGAATTTAGGTTAGAAAAGTTAGTTTTTCAAAAAACACTTTGCCGGCCGTGCGCTCCACGTTGGTGCGCGCGAATATTTTGGCTAACTACCGGCGACACCACGTTGGTGCCGCACGCAAAATAGTAGTTTCCTCCGAGTCAGCACTGCCGGCGCAAAACGCAAAATTTTCACGAAACGTGCGGACGACATGGTAACAAATGTATTGTAGCGCATAAGTTTGTATAATATAGGTAAGTGTGATGATCGTGAAATCGTCATCTTCAACATGTCTATGAAATCGTCTATAATTGTCTCTTCTTCACCTAGTATTGACCTCACTTAAGTCATTGATTGATCAGTATTTATTCCGCGATGATTTTCCTTTCGTTTGAAATGAACAATCAACTAGTCTCAGCTTTCAGAAATTATCACAGTGTTTGTATCAAGAAATTGCTATTAAACATAAATGATTAAATCCAGTCCATCCTTGTGCACTTATTATTTATTAGTAATCAACTGATCAACTTGATCAACTGGAACTGTGAGTGTTAATCACGTTCCGAACACGCATTCCGCCAGCTTGACAACAGAAACGCATCGGTCGCTGTGCTGCGTGCATATTAATTTTATTAATTGCAAGCGCGTGTAATTCAGCCCGCCGGCGCTCGGACTGTTGAGTCACGGACGTTCGAACCTGCTTCGAGTGTTATCAACAAGTTGCAGTAAATACTATCAACTGTACTCCGGACATGCGTCGAATAAATAACACGATGTAGTTCGTTTTGATGATATCATGCGGGTCTTTGAATTGTATTTTTTTCACTAATTTACTTCCGATTGATAACAATTTACAGCAAGAATTGCATTTGCGTATAGCAGTGTTGTTAATTGGAAATGGAAGAACGTTGGTTCGCTTGTTTTTAAAAGGAAAATCTGAGGAAAATCGAGGAAAGTTTGAATTTGATGTAGAAATGGTTGCATATGTTTAAAATACATTCAGAAATTAATACTTAAATTAATATATAGACAATATTTCAATAAGCATCTATTGGTTATTATTATTCAGTACTTTTATTAATTTTTTTATATTATTTAGTTATTACTTAACTACATTGATTTTTAAAATTCAATCTTTGTTTTACTTTATACAACTTATTCAACATATTTTTTTTGTTTGGTTACAGCTTTCTGCTTTCTTAAAATAAGCTACCTACATTCACTACTAGATACCGCCCTTTATTCTTATCCTACATTTGTGTGTCTCCTTCATTCCCTTGCACATGACTAGATGCCACTTTTTCAGACTCTAACCCTGTTTAAAACTTTGCAGGTATTATAAGTAAACAAAAAGCCCGCCCGAATTGTGCCTTAAACTAATGAGTAAGGAAAATATACGAGCCGTGGTGACGCGCGGCTTACTTGGTCGATGAGTGGCGGGTGGTTCGCCCATCTACCACTCAGGCTCCCATATTTTTGGAAGGGCCTAGGTCGTCCCGTGCGGCGGCTGCCTACTTTTGCAGCCGCCGCTGGTGACAGCGATCTACCCTGTTTTGATGATCTTGTGTAAAAGCGAATTAATTATCACTGAGACCGTCCTCGTAAGTTGAAGGTTAGTGATCTAAATTGTAAACTGCAAGTATAATATCACCACCTCCTAAAAGAAGAGTTTGTTATTGGCTTGGATTTTTGTTAATTTCAAGGTCGACTTGGAAGCACCAACAAACCATTAACATTCATTTCATCGTCGAATGCAAATGGTTTGAATTGCTCAACTCGCATCAGTGTATGACTCGGATTGGAAGTGATGGAATGAATGCACACCGCACTTGAATTGACATATTGATTCAATGGTACCTATTCAAGTTGTAAGAATACCATGTCATTAAAAGATTGCCATGTTTGGAAGTAGTCAGGGTTGAAAGTCGGCACAAGTGGATACAAATACCTCATGCGTTTTTTTATTACTTTAATTTCGTGAAAGACATATTAAATAAATAAACCAGTCGCAATTAACATTAACAACAGAATGTGTACTACAATAATAATTGTGAGCACTGTAGCTTCCTTATTTCATTCTTCACTGGAAACTGGGTGGCGGCCACTCATTACGTTGAATTCCATCAATCTGCCCTCCGCCGCTTTACCCATTAGAGTTCATTACAACACGTTCATCTTCCTAACATGTTCTGTGTTATTTAAATGTGAAATGAAAACTCGTTGATACATCGATGAATAGAGTCAATGGCGGAATAGCTTAGTCATGCAAATGCAGGGGTTTATAAAAAAGTTTGAGTAAGAATTCAATGTATTTGACAGGAGTTCGTGGTCGTGACGTCAGCTTCATCTTCATAGTAAGCTTCGTCTTTTTTGACCATATACCTCCCCACATCTGCAATTTTTTACAATTTTCACCTACAGAGCCTAGCGTCAACTATCAGTCGAGATATCTGAAAAAAACGCGGAAATTTGACAGGAACACGTGGTCGTGAAGTCACCGTACTGCAAGTTCTACTTTTTTGTTCATTTACTTTTCAACTTCTTGATCTATTGGTTGCCTGCAATTAGAATTTTATTATATGATGTTGTATGCAACCTAAACTTGATTAATCTTAAAGATAACACTGTGGAACAGCAAATTTCCTATCGAGATGGTATTAACGGTATTCCATTAATCATGATTATCTAAAAAAAACGGATTTTTCAAAATTTCCGAATTTTTTAAATTTCGATTTAAATTGTCCCATAACTTCCGTAATTATTAATAGAACATTTAACTATCTTTAATATTCCAATTCTTGAATAGATACTGAAGGACTGCAACAGTTTTAAATAATTTGACTTACGCTGCCCAAGACGAACAATGCTTGCTGTGCTGTTTGTTTAGAAAAGATAAAGAATTAAAGCATGCTTGGAGTGCTAAGTGAAGAACACGCGCACATGTGCCTGATCAACATCTACAACGCGATAAGGGTTTCATATTGCTTAAACATTGCTCGCAGAGCGCAGCGAGAGTCGAATTTTTTAGAACTGTTGCAGTCGCAAAAATGAGTAAAAATCGAATTTCAACTTTTTTACGAAAAAAATTCCATCTCAAAAACTAAATGCGTGAATAAAATTGGAATACTAGTGTTGTATTAGGCAACTCATACTTAATCTAGTGAACATAATTTCATTTCATTCCAAATGTATATCTGTTCGGAATTTGCGTGCATACCAGCGTCTGCACTTGTTCACAAAAATCCACTTTGAGAACATATAACTAAAATCGAAATTAAGAAAAAAAAATCGACGATTCAAAAAGTTTGAAAAACCGGTTTACTTAGAAAATCAAGTAAATATCGATCGGAAATTTGCTGTTCCATAGTGTAATCTAACTTTTAGTTTCACAGAGGATTCTATTTTTCATAATCACATTTCTGTCATTTACTTCTGTCCTTTGAAATCTTTGCATAATATGCAACTAAACACACACCTAACATCAATCCGTCTTTCTTCCAGAATTCTGCGCTTTTGATTCATATTTAACCTTGGACAGCCTCCAACACTTCACCGTAATGCCGGAAAGATTAATCCCTCAATACATTCGCTATTCGCTATCTATTTATTCTCGTCTGACGTAACTTAGTTCTACTGTCATCTTTCAACAAAATAAGTGTTTAATGTCGTTGCTATTTAATTGTTTATCTAGAATTTAATACTATATACAATATAAAGTAATATGAGTGCAATATGTTGATGTCTGGTGAACAATACTGCATTAAATTACAAAGCATTAGTCAGTGCGAGTGTAACTTGCGTCCAGGCTACATCGATAAAGACAGGAAACTAGTGACAAATAGAGGATGTATAAACTTTATCACTGCTAAACAATTACAGACTGTAATGTGGATTCAGCTGTGGCGTTAAATAATTTCGTGACACAGCCAAGAATGATAAAGAGAAGAGCAATACAAGTGTGTGTCTATTGAAAATATGTGGATATTTCGAAGAAATTATTAATAGTCTCTGGGATAAATAATGCGGGGAAAGACAAGGTAAACATTCAAGACATTCGTTACTTATACGATTAACTCGTAAAAAAATAACAGTAAAATGGGAAGTACTAATGTTGCTGATGCTTTGATACATTCAATAAATACACAATCACGTCATAATTCAACTGATGTTTATCTGTTTTCAAGCAATCTGTGGAAAATTCAACCAAGTTGATAATAGTTTGCGTAATAATTAATAATTTTACAATACAAGCTAAATAATTAAAAATCTTTACATTTCACTTGAAAGTAGTAAAAGTAATAAATTTCACAGAAAAATCACTAGAATTCCTGCTTATATCTGACTGCAGACAATCAGTCACACACCAATCATTTGAAACACATGGAAATTCATAGATTTATCGTAATCGATAAGTTTGATTAAACATTGAATTGAATTGAACATAAAATAAATAAAATTAGTATTGATTAGATTGAACAAACGCGCTTTAATGACACTGATACTCATTTGTTATTCAACAATCTATTTAAAATCTGTTGATAATTTAACTAAATTTAGAATAATCCGTGTAAAGGTTATTAATAATTGTTGACAACGTCTTAAAATACAAGGTATTTAAATAAACATTATACCAGTAAACGCAATCAATTTCATAAAGAAACAAGTAAAATTCGTGCTTATATTTAACTATAGGCAACTAGTCATACACTAATCATTTGCTTTCGAATTTGAATAATGCTCTCTACCAATAAGTTAACAAACACTCTATGATAACACCGTGCTGAAAACAACAAATTTTCAAAACGCCACAGATTAGATAAACGTTCCGAGGCAACTAAGTTTAAACTAAACTCTCAGTCACTAAGTTGTTTCTACTCTGTGTTATAGAATTTTCACCCGAAGAAGCAACATGACATCGAATGATACATCATCAGATTCTTCCCCAGATAGATCGACCTCCTTTATGGCCTCCATTCGGACAAACAATCTTGCTGATGCCCGCGCTCAAATAATTCTCCTCGACGACATCAATTTTAAAATAGATGGATTTACGCCTCTTCTGCAAGCTTCCTATAGTGGCTACATGGACCTGGTGCGTTTCCTTCTAAGCCACAATGCTGCTCTGGAGGAAACCAACAGCAAAGGCTTCACTGCCCTTCTCAGTGCGGCCCAGCAAGGTCACTTGAACATTGTCGAAACCCTGCTGGAACATGATGCTGACATTGGCACTTCTAACATCGAGGGCTATACTCCTCTAATCAGCGCTGCCCAGAAAGGACACAAGGAGGTAGTTGCTCTACTGGTTGGACATAGCGCTGCTATCAATCGCATTAATACGTTTGGAAACACTGCACTGATCTGCGCGGCTGAGGGTAATCATGTGGAGATTGCGCGCTTGTTGCTGGAGCATGGTGCGTTCGTTAATTATCAGAATGGGAATCAGTTCTCTGCATTGCTGTCGGCTGCCACCAATGGCTACACCGAGTTGATTCGCTTGTTGATTGAGTTCAATGTTGGGGTCAATGCAAGGCACAAGCATGGAAATACTGCGCTGCATCATGCGGCCGCGATGGGCCACTTGGAGGCGGTGAGGGTGTTGGTCGAGGAAGGGGGCGCTAGTGTTGTGATGGAGAATAATCAAAAGCTGCGTGCGTTGACTTTGGCTAGGTGGAATCGCAATAGGGATGTTGTTAGCTATTTGGAGGAAAAAAATTAAGATAAGGAAGAATATAACTTGAACTATTACATCTAGAACTTATTTAAATACGCGTTTTATTGTTAAAAATTATAAGCTATTATTTAAATGGTTAGTCAGATTGGGTTAGTCACTTAAGAATTTAATGTTATGGAGTAATTAATGTTTTCCCCCCCTTTTTTTGTTTTGATTTAAGCTTAATAAAACTATTAAGTAAATTTGCCTAAATTCGGAGAGTTGGATACTAGTCAGAGTATATTCAATAAATAATAGATATTCTTATAGAATCCTCTCTCCCAGCTAAAAAGTACTAGATATAAAATAAAAAATGCAATGATTGACATTCTGTATTATTTATTACTTTGTAAAGATAATTTAGGAAAATTCTATCTTTGTTTTTCTAGATTATTTATTGTTCTTTGTAATTTTATATCTTTGACTTAAATTTTAGATTGTGATAATAATTTTCTATAAAACTGCTATAAAAAGTGCAAAACCGACGTAAGTCATAAAAATAGTAACAAATTATATGATTCTTTTTTCTTCTCTGTGCAATAAATGTAGTGTGGCCATCGAGTTTATCCGGTCGTGTAACCCTAAAAAGAAAGACATTTATCTTTATATAGAGAAGGAAGGAGGGAAAGATCATTAGCCTCAATTTATTTTGTACTCAATTCTGGGGTGCAACCACATCGATTTTATTAGTTGCAATACAATTAGAGATTTGCTTTTCTTGTGGTGTTCACATTACATTTTGGAGTTTTTGTGAATTTGTGAAATGTTTAGAGAATTATAATTTTGACTTAAAATTTACCTTTGACTTATGATGCAATTATGTGCCAAAAAGTGAATAAATTTAACTCAAATCGTAATTTGTTATATTCAAATAAGTACTCCTACTTTCTTAATTAAACTTAACTATGAATTGATACCTAAGAATATAGTTCAAAGTTAATAGCAATCTTTAAACAACTTATTTAAATAATTTTCAATGCTTACCTTGCTAGACTACAAGTTGAAATCACAAATCGTACGTAAATTAAGCAGTAACATTAAAATGTCTTAAGTGACTTTGATATTCCATTGATTTGTTATTAATTATATAAACTAAAATAACCAAATATAACCAAATTAATTTACTAATTACAAAACATAAATACACAACTTACATAAATATATTAAAATTATAAATGAATTAAAGTTATCATGATGTAATTTTTAACTTATGTTTTAATGAGTTGAAAGATAATTAATATTTTCTGAAAGGAAGGAAGCTTTATTAGGTTAATATAATTATTTGCTGTTTCAGTCATTGGTGCACATTTCAAAGTGGTATAATTTTAATTATTCTTCAATTCCCATACATCATATTATTATTTAAATAATTATTACTATGGTATAATTATTATATTTTGTATGTAAATATTTTATTCTTGTTTGATAATAAGAGTGTGACAAAATACTTTCTTTTTTTTTTTCTAGAAAGTTTATCGCCTGTATTTAATTTAAATTGTTTATTAATTCACAATTTAAAAATTGGAAAATGTCTTCAGAATTATGAATATATCTAAATTTGAGATAATCTAAGATAATTCACAGACTTAAGTAAACTAACTAAGCGTTGATCATTTGAATATTTTAGAATATAATGTAGGGTATTGTTGAGTATGGTCCCAAATGTTTAATATTTATTCAAGAGATACAACTTAACTATAACATTTACTTATTATAGATTTATAAAACGTTTTTTTGCTTGCTGCTTTTGTCACTAATGATTCTGATACAGTATTAATACTGAAGAAGGCAGCATGCCAAAAACGTTTTAGAGTATTGTTGAGTGTAGTCACGAAGTGTTTAAGATTGATTATGTTGAAAAATTGCACTATAACACTTACTTAAAATTGATTTGTAAAACGTTTTCAGCATGTTGCCTTCTTCAGTACGATAATATTTTGTGATACTGAAGAAGGCAACATGCCGAAAATGTTTTACAAATCAATTTTAAGTAAGTGTTATGGTGCAGTTTTATCAACATAAAAACGTTTTATAAATCAATATTAAGTAAGTGTTATGTTTCATCTACATAATGAATATAATATGTAATAAAAAGAAGTTTATTTTATACTAACAAAAAGACTAAAAAGATTATTGTAAATATATATTATTGTAAACAATTTTATTATTTATAGTTCAAAAGTAATGCGGTAACTGCGTCTAGACTTAAAAAACCGTGAGTTGAATACAAAACTCAAGTATATTCGGTCAATTTAAGAAGAATTAGTGGAGATTTGATTGTTATACTTAAAGATTCACCTTTGTTCTTGGTAATTTTGCATTAACACAAGGATATTAAACTAAACTTTAAATTGTTTAGTTGGTTTAAAGTTTTTTTTATTAATTATTTAATTACAAAACAATTTTAACTTGTTGTTTTCATCAATATGATATTTATTTAGTATTATGTTTGTCTAAATAGTTTTTGTTGTTGAGGATGTTTGGGTAGAGATAATTGAATTATTATTTTTTTTTGATGAGGATGAGAATTTTTAAGGTTTAGAAGATTATGTCATTAATTGAAAGAGTTTAAAGATTGTTTAGAAATATAACAGATTTCCATTAATACTACGTCAAAACATTACCTCAAGTATCAATAAATAATGTTTTAATTGAGTTAAACACAATCTACTTAAAACATCAGTTTAATTCCGTTACATTATATTACATTATTATATACTTTTTTAAATGTAAATATATATACATAATTACCGTAAATAGCACTTATTAAACTTTTATTGTCTGTTGGCATAGATAAAAACACCGTCTGTTTTCTAATCTGTTTTCTAACAAAAAATATCTAATCAATCTATTAATTTAGTAATTACTCAACAATTTCACGGTTATTACTAAACCTAGAATTTTGTGAATCATTTTAATAGAGTACGTATTAGTGATTGTTAAAACTGTTAATGATTATTAGCGGAGTGTTTCTCACAGCGCAAGTCATAGATAGTGGAGTCTATGGTGGCTGCGCCTGGCACCAGTTGTCCTGCGACGCTCACTGCGACCGGGCGTCGCATTTGCTGCATTGTACACGTCTTATCTAACCTATATTTTGAAAAAGAGTAACTTTATTGTATTAGAATAATCTAGTTCTTAAAATTCAGAGCAAATACGGGGACAAGGTTAAAAAATTAAGAGAAATAAAAATTGAAATTACAGTGGAAAATCTATTTTTGGTAAAAACATTACTAGCAAATTAAGAAATAAGATTCTGGATTGATTATGGTTCGACTGAGATCTACCTAAGGTCAGTATTTTACAGTTGAATTCATTTAATTCAGCGTCAATTAAAAAACCTACATATTTTTTGGTGTTTCTTGTTTTTTTAACTCTCACATCACAGAATGAAAAATACCCTCTGGATTTAACTTGCAGTTGGCATGTGTTACATGTTAGTGTAAATGGTGGTTGTGTAGGAGTTGGCGGCGCGCCGGCTGATCGATAAAAGGACCAGCCGGTAGTCACGTCGCAAAGCCTCTGCCTCATGAAGTGCGGGGGAAAGCGATCAAAAGCTATGAATGAATGGGAAAGGGAAAGGAGAAAATCAGCTGGTTGTAACTTCTATCTAAAAGAGCTGCAAAGAGAACAGAATTAGAATTGGTCATATGCAATAGAAATTAAAAGAAAAATTTGAAATTAAAAATTGAGTGAAATTAAGATAGAAATAGTTGAGTAAAGAAAAAAATTAAGTAGAAATTGATATGTTGAGGTGTATTTAAATAAATATTATTTCAATTTAAATGTAAATTGAAAGAAAAACTGATGAAAATCTTTTGGAACATTGAGGTCAATTAAGTAGTCAACATTTCAGGATTTTAGGAAAAAGGTAAAATTTTCGAAACCTAATAAACAAATGTATATTATGAGAAAATAAAGTAAAATTCCTGAAATATTTTAACATTTAATAAAAAATAAATAAAATCCCATAATATTGATAAGAAATTGAAAACAAATTTTTAATTGTGGGATATTGGAAAATTAGGAATAGGTATTAATAAAGTAGAAAAGGTTAATGTATGAATCAATAAAATAGTATATTGATTAATAAGAAATGGTTTGAGTTGTTAATAAATAAAAACTGTTTTGATAGTTTATACGTGAAATAAAAATACTTTGAAAAATTGAGGTCTACTAAGTAGTCAATATTTCAGGATTCTATTAAAAGAGTAAAATCTTTAAAATTTAATAAAAATGTATTTTAAGAGAAAATAAAATAAAAAAATATATCTTTTTTTCAAATTTAAAGATATTGAAAAAGAATTAGAAAAATATTATAATTGTGGAAGAGACAAAGTTGAAATGAAAATTAATAAATTAATATAATTCATAAGAATTTATTATTTCTAAAACACTTGATCATAATAATTTTTAATTTTCAATTTAATTTAAGAGCAAATCAAATAAATGCAATGAAATACTAGAAACAACTAAAATAAGAGATAAAACATATTCTTAATATTCTTAAAAAAAGATATTCTTAAAAACTTTATAAGTAAGCAAACAGAAATATCAATTTTGTTGGAAATAAAATTATATAAAAATTCTGTCAAATATTAAAAAATCTTTCTTTCTCTTTAACTGTTTTCTGTTTGACTAATTCACTGTGACTGTATATCTCATTATGACTCTTCAATATTTATTTATTTTAATATCAGTCACACCTCCAGTAGGATTGACGTCGTTTTTGATTAGTCCTTGATGACAAATTCTTGAGAATTCTGCAGTCTCTACGTCACTTGCTTAAAATCAATAAACTTTGCTTAATACCTCAATATTGACATTTTCTTGGTATTTACCTGATGTCCCTATAAAACCGTAAAATTACCTTACTTCTATTAGATATTCTTATTTCATGTGCAAAACTTATATTGTTGGTATTATATAGGTACCTAATCATTCCTTTATAACTTTATTTTTTATTTATAGTTTTAAACTGTCATTGTTTATTATTTCTTTAATAATAATAATAATAATAATTAATCAATTGTAATATGTTAATCTAATATATAATTCTATCTCTCTACGATTAAAATTGTTGAAAATAATTTGTTGTCAAGTGTATTTAATTTGAAATCAAATAAATGATAATTCGAACAATAATTAAAATTTTTAGGCACCGACTTTATTCATGTTAAATTTAAAACTGAATATTTTTGAAATTTCAAACAACATTTAAAATTATTACTAAAATAATTTATAAGAAATTTAATCGGCAACAAAACAAGATTAAGAGAAATAAATTTTTGGTTCGCACATCCTAGTTACGCGCTATTGTTTAAAACAATTACTTTTACACCACATTACAGTCTGTAAGATAAGTAAGTTAATTTTAAGGAAAATTTTACAATGTTTACAATTTGATAAAGTAGACTTGACTGATATCATATTAAAGTAAATTTAATATACTTTTCAAATTATCTTATATATTGTTCATATCATGTTTGATTATTAACTTATTGCGAATTAAACAAATACCTGCATTTTTTGCACGGAACTTATATCAACCTTAAACATTGTTAACATTTTTATTTCAATACTAAATAAAATTTTGTGGCAAAATAATTTGTTGCAAATTTAATCGAGAGATTTTTCTTATAATTCAAAATAAACATTTTGTGTACAATTTCAACAAATAAACTAGATAGAGTAATATATACTCAATTTAAATAACTTTTTGGTTGATTGAATTGACATTTTTAATTTTAGTCTGTTACAGTAACAATTTATAGCTTAGTCAATTTTCTGTCTTCAAAGTGATTTAAGTCAACCTTGTTCATTCCTTTTCCAGCTGTATCTCATCCACTCGGCCATTTGTTCTCTGCTCTTCCAATTAAATACATCCTCACTTCTCACTGCGACAATGAAAATGTATTAACCTCAGTACAATGTACTTGGGAGGAAACTACTCGATAGTCGCCCGCATAAGTACAACTCGGTACTTACTACGGTACAACTAACTTCAACTTAAATCGCGCCGCAGTCCTATTCCTAGCTTAGTCTTGCGCGATCGGTCGGCGTGTTCGCATCGCCGCATTCTAAATAAACCAAGTGCGCCAAGTACGCAAATAACTCACATTAATGTTGTAGTAAAATATACACAATAGACAGTATGTGCTGAGTTATTAAATTCGAAGAACGCGATAATTTCAATTAGCATTTAATTACCACTTGTCTGCGTCGAGATTACGCCTGTAGTATTTAATACTGATGCAGATCACCTGTGTGAGACTGAGGAAGAATGTTTGCAACGACTTTTGACAACGATATTTGAGATAACGAACGAGTTTTATGAATGAATTAAGAGCCTGGTGAGTTGATTTAACTTAAGCCAGTTAGGTTTAGGACAGAATTTCAAAAGTTTAGAGATGAGATAAAAATATGAAACAAGTGTCATTTTAAAGAGAATTTCATCTACTTTAACAAAATATTTAGTTTATGATTATGGGTGTTTTAGATTCGTTGTTATTAATTGTTAAATTTGGATAGTAACAAGTTGAGAGGTTAAAAATTTAATTTTGACTTTAAACTTAGATAAGATTAAAACAAATTGAGATAATGACACAATTTAAATTACGTACTGTTCAATACTGTATTATGTATCATTCTATAATTGGTTAAATTTGATTAATATAAGATAATTACTCTTACTTTTACTAAACTTATAAACATCTATTTTTCAAATTTAGGTCCCTGTAACTTTCTAACTTCAAAAAAAGTTTAAATCATTACTACAAATATTTTTTAAGGAATTTAATCAGCAATATAACAATGCCAAGATAAATAATTTCCCAGTATGCATTCTTTAGTTATGCGCAATTGTTTAAGGCAGTGCTCTCATCACCACAATACATTCTGTAAGGTATCAAAGTCTAACTTTAATAAAGATTTTATAACATTTGCAAGCTGTTAATAAATATCCAAGTGTTATCATCATAAAAGGAGTTTAATCTACTTTATAAATGTCTTCATAAATTGTTTATATCTTAATTGGTTAGTGCTTACTCTTGAATTAAACAAATCCTTGAATCTTTAACACTTAGTTTACATATATCAGCTTTAATCATTCATAACTTTATCATTTCAACAAAAAACAAAATTTGGAGAAAAATAATTTATTGCAAATTTAATAAACAATAATAATTTAAACTGACAATAAAATTCCTCTGCCGCATTCTTGCTCAGTGTGCATTTATTTACACTATTGATCATTACGCTCTATTCTAATCAACAATTTTCGTGCTTTTATCACCTTAATGTCAATTTCCGCTGCGTATTATAAACACACTCATTAAACATATAATTTCTACAACTGACAGCATTATGCTAGATGTAGTTGCATTCACATTTCTCATGTAGCGTGTTTTAATGATGCTTTAATTAGCACATAAATTTCCCTCACCGGCAAAACATAAACTATCAAGAGCATGAATCGCAAATGATAATAATAAATCTACATTTATTACCATTAAACAATGATTTACAATAACAAATCTATAAAAAGCGCAGTGCATGAGATTCCAGCGAGGCAAGTGACTTAAGTCAATTTAGAATATTATAGTGTTGACGAGTGTGAGCTAATTAAGTATAATCCGGTTAGGAATTGATTGATTACGTAAATCAGATAGTAATTACTAGAAGTAACGTGGTGCTGTTTATTGACTTATGTCAATTTAGATGGAAAAAATAAAATGGGAGAAGTAGATAGATTTGAGTTTGACGAAGTTTGTTTGCTTGTAACTTGATTAAGTTTAGCGATAATCATTTGAAGTTAAAAGTACTTGGTAGAGAATTCAATTGAGTTTAATTGACACGCAAAATACTTTAAATTGGGTTAAGAGTTTCAGAGTAAATTACAAAAGAATAAACAGTTGCATAGAGAGTGATGAGTTGAGTGTTTGTGTTTATAACTAATGATTTTGCATTGATCTCAGAGCTAAAATATTTATACTGCCAACAAACTAAAAATTAGATTAATGTATACTAAATTATCTTTGATTTCTTTTATTTTAGAACAATTTTTTTAAAAGTTATTCTTTAAAACGTAAGCTAATTCAACCGGTCACCTAATTTTCAGCTCACCACATTTAACAACGAATAACTTCTAACTATTCCATCTATTTTATTAAAATATAACTTACTAAATTGTACATTTAAGAAACTTTAATTTCTCATTTAGTATTTAGAATATCTAAACTTCTTTAAAAGTTATTCCTTGAAACGTAACCTAATTCTATATTATATATATATAATTCTTACATTATTCCACTTATCTTATCATACCAACGCTCACCAAACAGTAAACTTAATAATCTACCACTTGATATAATTGTTTCACTTTAAGCAATGTTAATTTGAACATCATCGACCAATTATAAATATGTCATTCAACTAATTTTAAAAGTGTGTTTCATTGTAGATTACTTTCTAGAATTGCCGAAATTGTGATTACTCAATGTACATTCCGCAGTATTTAGATCACTTATAAGTACTTTCGTCAGTACTCAATTCAATTGTATTATTTATTTGAGTTGTATGAGTTAAACCTTGCGTGTTAACGGTAGTTTCGCATTAGTCACTCGGTTCAATCATGCACGAACTCATAAAAATGTTGACACTTCCACAATAAACACTCATAGTATAATGTACACAACGTGTACATCTAAACAAACACTTGATATAATTAGATTAGATTGACAATGACCATGTTGTAAAATTGAAATTTTCCTCAATGCATTAATGGAAAAACCACAAAAAAATGGTTTGGAAAAACATGATTTAAGTGTGTTTAGAATTATGTATTGTAAGCTTATTAATGAACAATTTGAAGCTTATTAAACTAAATATTAGATGCTAAAGACAAATTAGTTATTTATCCAATTAAACATGTTATTTCGGATAAAAATATTATTTTTTAAAGTAGATTATTATTATTTTGAACGCCATCTTATGGCTTTAGTTGATATGCCACACCAATTTAATATATTGAATCATGAAGTCAATTAATCAGAGTTTTTATTGATATAAGACATATTTCTTTATCTTTATTATTGTAGAAGTTAATAGCAAACGAAATAAGGACATCAATATTATTTGAGAAAGATAACACGATTTTATTAAGTATACTCATAAGCAAGAACCGCAGTCTTGTTATATATCAAATTAAAGTTAATTAATCAATCTATTTCTGTGTTTAAATTTAATCAAATTATTTAATTTATATTGAAAGTTATGACTCATCAAGAATAAAGTTGTAATTAAGTCCAGTATTTTATGACTGGTTCAAAGTGCATCTAACGGCCATAGTTATCTCTACAAATATAATACCACTACATCATTCATATCAATGGCAATTAATTCTACAATCTAAAAATCTAAATCATAATTGTTTATCTCTTCAAATAAAATTGTTATCGCTGCTCTAAAAATGACTAACTCCAATTTGACGTTTCCCATTCTTTTGATATTTTCTTATCTTTATTTGATTTTCAATGCGTCAAACTATTGATAACAAACGGAAGTGATTGTTTCCTATCAGCAAATACGCTATGTCTGTACCACTAACCGCTTTTCAGGCTTGTAACATATTCTAAGTTGACAATTTTCACTAAACAGGCTTCACAATTGATTATTCTATTTATATTAGTTTATCTTGATTTATTAAAATAAAAAACATCTGTGTTTTTTCCAGATTCGACAACTGGTATTGTCACAATGCACATTTGTGGGATTGCTTGAAATTTGCATAAGATCAATAAATAACTTAAGTCGACGTGGCTTGCATTTGAACAGCCGCACAATGTCGGGAGTTTTATTGGAGTCCAGGCCTTTCAGGCCCTTCAAAAGTAGCGAAGAATATTTGTTTGCTATGAAGGAGGATCTTGCGGAATGGCTGCAGATGTTGTATCCACAGCTACAGATCAATATCGAGAATTTCATGGAACGATTGGAGACTGGTGTTGCATTATGTGTGGTGAGTGAAGAAAAGTGTCAAATAACTCGGGAAATATTGATGTTATTAAAAGTATGAAATAAGATAAAAGATGAAAGATATACCTTGAAATTTTGTAGTGAAAAGACAATTGAAGTAGTTATAATTGTTTTCAAGTTGTGAGCGTTTAAAGTGGAAAGTGATGAGATTGAAAGTAGAAGAGTTAAAGTTGACGTAAAGTTTATGAATTATTAACACACGGTATAAATTGTTTATAGTAATGATTTATATAGCAATTTATTTAGCATTTAACTGCCTTTCTTCGTTGAAATTTTATTATTCGTGTCTATTTTATTTCAAATGTTATTGATATTATTGTAGAATTATGTTTCTGTGACTAAATTTTAACTTTGTTTATTTTAACACCCGGCATAAATTACATCACTTTCTTTCAAACCTAACACTTTTCAGTCTCACATGAAAATTTCTTTTTATTCAAAAGTTATCTTTATCCTTTCAAGATCAAAACATTAATTTCTATCATCAATCAATTCACTCAAATCAAATAAACCTAAATCTGTCAAACAACCTTAACTTGACGCACAGCTGAATTTACAAGGTAAAGAACACTCATCTAACCATCGTAATATGGCAGTTATCTTATGAAGTACCACAATGAAAACAACATTAGCGCATTCTCGGACCTGACTCAGTCAGTTACTCAGCTTAGGTGTAGCATCTAGTACTACTATTTGCTACGGAAACGTAGAAGGTGGTGTATTTGTAGAGGATATTTATATTAGATTTTGTAGAATTAACGAATAACTTTTGAGTGTTATGGAAGAAGTTGGTGGCAAAAGTTACCTAAGTCACTTTAATTTCAATTTGGGTAATTTTAAGATTCGAGTTAATAATAATCAGACAATCTATGTAATAAATTTGTTATTGATTGATGAAGTATATCAGTAGATAGAGATTTCATCTAAATGTCATTTGATGTATGGATTATCAATTTTATTGAATTTGTTTAAAACGTATGATTTTTTATCTAAGTGAATTCAAAATTGGAGCGCAAAAATCATGCTTAGAATTTGGAGCTTCCTACCAGCCAAACTAATAATGAACATTTAATTAAATAAATTATATTGTGTACAAACTTTAATTTACTTTAAAATGGCACTTTGTTTTCGCCTTGAATATCAAATTTATTCAACTTAGAGTAAATTATCTCACAACTTGTATGCGGATCCTACCATCATCAGCGACCTTTTAAGTCGCTTTGTTCGCATTTCGCTGCAAATAACCTCGTACACCTAAATTGATAGCGGAAGACAAGGACGTTGGTGTTTAGTTCAGGATGACTCACCTCGGCCACTTCTTCAGTCTCGCCTCCAAACGTGATTTCCAATATTCCGATCTGACTTAAGTATATTTCTTAGCTACTCGCTTTGAGAATCCGTCGATCTGCTCAATGTTTATGCAAACCAACCACAATCCACGCTCAGACTCTGTGCTTTAAGTCACATTGACTTAAATGACATTCGCCTCCAAGTCATAAAAAAACTCCCCCAAATGCATCCAATTTGTTTCTTCTGCTGTCCGTCATCTGATTCCAAAAGTGATTTAAGTCATTCCGACCCTCCAGCATCTTGCACAGCTGCACCATGTGCGTTGGTGCCGCGAGTTCAATAAAAACTAAAATTAGTTTTTATAATTAACTTTTCTTCCATGGCATTGCTGAAGCGGCGCGCTGAATCGACTTGGCTTCAACATATATACATGCTTGGTCTCTTAACTTTGACTTTGACTTCGGCAGAAGGTAAACATTCTAATTCTGGGCGGCGGCGATGCGTGGAATGTATGGGCTCTCTTTAAATGGCCGTAAATCAGACAGGAAGCGCGAAAGGACGCGCTTTTAATGCGTTGTTGATTTAAATCATGTTGACTTAAGTGCTGGAATTCCATAAAGTCACCGGATTCACATGTTGATGTTTGACACCGGAACGGTTCGGAAAGAGCTAAATGGCTTTGTTGTATTCTTAGAATTTTCGGATTAAGTCACATCCTTAAGGCAATTGTGTCAAAACTTGAATTTAGTGTTTATTGTTGTAACTTATTTAGATTTATTAGGACATTACTAAGATAGGTATCAAATTAAAGCTGAATAAATATCGTTTAAGTTGGTTAATTAGTATGGAATTATAGGTAAAACGTCATGACCGTTAGATGGCGTTAAACTCAACTGCCCAGGATTTCTGATAAAATTCAGCAAAACACTCGTAACTTTTACAAGTTTAGAGATAAATTTACAAACTAAGTTTGAAATCATATCTACTTAATTTCTTTATAATATTCTGCAATATAACTTTTTTTATAATGGAGATTTGGACTTGCTATACTTGTCTATACATTAACATCTTTCAAAATACAAAAATTAACTAATCACCATTTCTCACATCACTTTGCCGCTGATTTAAACATGTTACACTTACCATACCAAGTCGTATGCGAATTGCGAAGGTCGGAAGCACTCGATACGGAAAACGAGAGTGAATTGCGACCAAATATGGTGGCGTCTTTGCCGTCGCCAAAGGACGCCAAAGTCAAATTGAACAACGCGCAGTGTCCTTATAGCCAGGCAGGTCGAAGGTGTCTGCTGCGAACTGCACTACATTAACAACAAAACAACGTGACTACAAGACCAAAAATACACTCCATTCGAAATTGAGTGAATAAGTAAAGAAATAAGCGGCCTTATTTGATGATGACTCAATCTCCTTTTTGATACTCTTAGTGCAATTCTAGTTCTAAATTAGTGGAATCATATTTTATAACAATCTTGAGATGGAAGTTAAAGTTAGACACTTTGATCATTAATTTATCATATTTTCGATAGTAATTACCCTATGCAAGTGTTGAATTTTTTAATAGTCAATTTAAAATATTAGATTTTTTCTTTTCTAGTTTACTCTTAATAATTAATAATCAAATCTACAAGAAATTGTTCTTCTTTTTGCACCGTACATTGCAACTCTAAATAAATCCCAAACTATATGTTTAAATTAAATTCTGTAAATTATTTTTTAAAACAGTATTAATCTATCTTTATTGCTTTTATTTTACAATAATGTTCTACCATCAATAGTTTCCCAGATAGATAGACAACTTTGAAACACATGCAAACTTTTAGCAATTTTCTACGAAAGCTATTACATTGTGTTTGTATAAGATAAATCAATTTTCAACGACTTCTTTGTATGCTTAACGTATATTTACATTAGTTTATAGCTACTACGAGTATTTTTATATAAATTGAAGTGTGCACATTATTAGAACCGGGTAGGAAGTGATCGTTTTAATTAGACCTTGCAACATTAACAACGTGGACTTTAAACACCAAACAATAACAATTTCCATTAAATATTACTACTGTTTAAGTAATACCTTGGCTTTGTAATTTTAGAGGATTCACTATTTTTGTGATGGTTATCAATTGAAGGGGACAAATCAACGTTTTACTTGCTAGGAAAACGTAAAAGTGAAAGCAATTTATTTCCACCTCCAAGTAGTAATTTAAGTGCAGTAATAAACTATGAATGTTTATCGACATTTACAAATGTTGCGAATTGTATCGTGGGTGTGCTTAACCTTCCAGCAGCGTAATCGACTTTTTTGGTCGATGTCAAGGCTTCTTCGTTTGATTCGTTTAAACCGGCTGGTTCTGCTGATTCCTATGATTTGCTTGATATCAATTATATATAGCTGAGTACCTGCAGTCTATTTGTTTAGCTCTTTGCTCTAAAATTTATTTTTCTTTTATAATTTCATTTTTATGGCCGCATCGTGCTGCAAGTCAAAAATTGCTAACAAGTGGCTCAAAGTGCACGCACGCCATTTAAGGAAGCGTTCGGTTTTAATAAAAATTGCAATAAGTGAAGGTTGGTAGGTATACCAATGTGATGACGAGTGACAATTATGACAAAGTGCAGTTAATATGTTGAACGGGAGTTGCTTGATTATGGTCATCATCATGCTTATTATAGAGTGTGCAGTTTGTAGGAAGATTACTCTACGACCATGGGCGATAGAGAAGAGACTTGCATGTCAGTTTGTTGATTTTGTGTTATTGTGTATTATGTGGGATCTGGTTATCGAATTAACTTTAGTAATTTATTAGTTATTAATTATAAACTACAACATTACATATTCTCTTGTTTGAAAGTTAACTCTTACTTTAAATGTGAATAACAGTCCCTTTACAGATATAACATTGTTAAATATTGTAATTTATTGACAATTTATTTTTCTATGGTGAGTTTTTTTTGTGAAATTTATTTACTATCAAGTGTTTATGAGTTATTTATTAAATAATATCCATTTCCAACTTGAGTAATATGAGTAGTCTGATCATATACATAGTCATTTTGCAGGGGTATTGCTCCAAGACCGATAAAAATAGAAGAGTGATTATTATGTTAGTTTGTAGATAATTTAATTGTGTATTTAATGAAATTTTGTTGGTTTAATTAAGTTGAGTTGTTAGATATGAATTATAAACTAAAACATTAGATATTCTAAATTAAATTAAATTAAATATGAATTATATGAGTTTCATTAATATTATAAAATTATCAAATATTGTAGTTTACAGAAAATTTATTTGACTATCATGCATTTTCTACAGAGTTTAACTATTGCCTAGCATTTATGAGTTATTATATAAAAAGTAAAATAAACACAATTAATTCAACATGAATGAAATATTATGATAATATTCGTGATACTTTATCCTAAGAATGATTGGTCATTAAGCATAATAGCATAATGGATTCTCAATTCAAACGCATAAGATTTTAAGACCATAAGTCTTAATAAGACTTAACGAGATTAATCTATCCTGCTTTCGTCAATTTAGTCAGAAAAATGTAATAGGAATATAAATGGTTTGATGGGTTAAAAGGTTTATTAGTGATGAAATAAATTGATTATTGATTTATGTAAAATGCGCAATTTGTTTGCAAATTGACCTAAGTCACATTGAATATAAGTTGCTTTGAAAAAACATGAATACCAAGTTGCTTAAGACGATATTTTAGGTATTATTACCTTGACAAATTTTGCACGCCTTCAGATTGTCCAAATATATTAAATGTATTTATATTTTCAACATAGCTTAAGTCAAAAAATAGCAATCAAAACTATATGATTTATTACTCTTAGGAGAAAAGTTTCTCTACATAAGTTTCTCATTGTATTCGGAATTGAGTTGATTGGCATCGTTTTTCTTATTTTATTTTCTCATTTGACTTAAGTCTACTTTTTAGAAGTCTCGTTTAATTAACTTGCAACATAATACATTCTGAACGCATAATATAATTTAATTTTTAATTTGGAGATATTGATTTAGTGGCGAAATAAATTGATTCATGACTTAAGTAACATGCGCAATTTATTTGCAATTTGGCATAAGTCATATTGGCTTTAAATTTGCATCGAATGTGTTTAAAATTTTGATTAGAGATTAGAGATTTGGTACTATTCCAATGGCAACATTTAAACGCATTCAGAATATTAAGAAATTGACTTAAGTCTAAACGAGGCAAAGATAACCAAATTGTATTTATTATTTCTGAAAGAAATTGTTTATCTATTGCAGTGAGCGACTGCAATCGGTCTAAAGGGCCTGGTGTCACCGGCGCTAGACTAAAACTCCTGAATTAATCTAGAGCGCCTGGTCGTTGCCGTTTGTGCTTTGTTTCTAAAAGGCGGTCTAGTCTGCCGTGCATAGGTAACGTCCAGTCAGTAGAAAATATAAAAAATCGGTTCTCTCAATCGAGTCTCTGATTCAAGGATCTCATTCAAATCGCATTGTTAAGTCATTTCTCAATAAAACCCCTCTTAGTCGAGGCGGCCTTCGGTAGGCCGTAGTTATTTGGATAATTTCGCCACGTCTCCCACATAACAATTGCATTTACTGTTTGTATCCTAAGTTGAGTTGATTTACATCGTTTCTTATTAATTCTGGATTTAATTAATTTGCAATATAAAATTGATCACTGCTGACTTTATCTCCTTACATTGTTGTGACTTAAGTCTACGGTTTCAATCTCAATGCTGATATAACTTAGCAATAAGTTCATTATTGCCAGCAATAGTATAACGGTTCGCCAGTATGCGTGCAATTTGGAAACCAGCCGAAAGTCATGCAATAAATATTGACATTTCGTGACCAGCATGTTATGCCATCATGGCTATATCTTGCTGCAAAACACACCAACATTTTATGTATTTCGAATGTCAGTATAAACAAAGTGTAAGTTAATTTGCGCTGATTTGCATCAATAACGCGACGCTAGAAATAATGAAACAAACGCAAAAATTAAATTTACATCGACATGGCGACACAGCCAAGGTTAAACGAAATTGTAATACGTGATGTAATTTAAGTAAATTTATCTATTTGCAAGGATTGATGGTTTATTTTAATTGGGAAGGTACTTTTAAGGAGTTTAGATGGTTGAGATTGATTATTGTGGTTTATAGGCGGAGAACTTTTGATATAATCATTGGATTCTCATTTTGTAAAATTCCTATTTTGACGAGATTATATATGTACATTTACATAAACTTTGTAGAATTTTAAAGTGAAAAACATAGAAGTAATTATTAATTTATGAAATTATGTTTTTAGCAGAAAAACAAAAATTGACCTTTGTTTAATTGTAACATCTAAAATAAATTATTGATTTTTATTTAATGTGAAGCATCTGGAGTATAATTTATTTCCTTATTAAAATACATTTTTGTAGAACTTTTGACTTAAAAATATAGATATAAATAAACAAACAAAGTTTTGTCAATCGCAACTTTTCGAGAAAAATAATGTTTTAGATATGAATTCCGCAATAAACATTAGAATTTAATTTTATAGAAAATTAGTAGAAGCTAATTTACTTGTTTATTACTCTGAATTTTACAAGATTTTAAAATTTATATTTATATTCATTGCTACTTCTTAATAAATTCCATGTTGATTTTTTTATTTGATAGTAATTTAGCATCATTTTGACATGTTATAACCAAAAAAGTCTACTAGCTATCAATTTATTATAAACTGCATCGTATAAAAAATGTTCCTTGTTTTAAAATTATACCAATGTAAATTTTTAACCACTTTTCAATTAAAGGTATAATTAAATTTCTGACTTCATACACATTATCCCTATTCAAAACTAAATCTCTTCAAAGAACACAAAAAACATTTTAATATTTTAATTTTGTAAAATCTATTAATTATCTAATTGAGCTCTCTTCACATTGACATATAAATTGCAAATCCAACCTAACTGGTTGCCTAGATATAGCGCTACGCCGCAGTTATGCGCATAAATCGCGCGTTAAGCTTTAAAAATTTTTTTCAATCTTCGCAAACTAGAAGCTGTTCTGCATGTTTTATTTATGCATACTAGGTCTTTACATATATATGAATAGTATCATGCGATTCTCGATTGCTTAATTCATGCGTGCGACATTAATCTCAACGAAACGCGAGATTTATTCATATTTATTAACGAATGTTAATCATATCAATGATAAATTCGTGTGAAGCGGAGAATTAAGACCTTAGGAGCTAGCGAGAGAATTTATTATGTAGGATTTATTTAAATTAGGTTTTTAGCTAAAGTTTTTTGTTTTGAAAATTGAGAGACAAAAATGTTGATAGAAAATATGATGTTTGATATTAATTAATATAAACATTGGTAAAGATAAAAGTATTTTACGCCCTGAAATTATTATAGAATTTAACGCAAAATTGTATGCTTTTTATAGTCTTAAATTACATTTGTGTTCAGATGATATTGGCATCTTACTGGAATACTGTCAAATTGAAGTCAAATTTTGGAGTGTCAACTCAGACAAATAGTTACCATCTTATCATTACAAATAATAATAATAAAATATCTTTGTTTATTCAGAAGTTAATAATTTTTAAGTGAAATAAAGCAAAGGTTTATTAGTATTGTTGAAAGGTTCTATTTAACATCTTATAATTCACTAATTACTAGCGATAATAACTTGTTTTGTTTTTTATATATGCTAATTTCGGCAAATTTATTTATTTTTGAGTTTGCGTTAACACTATTGTTATTTCATATGTTATGATTTTTTAAATATCTAATAACAATTTTCAGTTAGAACTTTTTTAGTTCTTAATCAACTTTGACTAATTGTAACTTTCTTATTACTTATTAAATTAGCTCTATTATTTTTTCTTGTATAGTATGACTTGTCTTCTATTAATCTCTTTTCATTCCAATTAAATATCTTAATGAGATTTTATCTTATGAATTTTTAAAACAAAAAATCAAGCTAAAATAAAATCTACCTTATTTCAAGTTTCATTTTTGTTTAAACTTTTATTATTATTAATGCCAAATACAATTAACTTTTCATTCTTTGTACTCCACCACGTCTGCAATTACAATCCGCATGAAGTACATGAAATATGAAGCAATAAGCAATGCAATTAATGGACTTAAGTCACTTTTTACCGCGCATCTTTGTACGCGACATGCGCACAATATTTAATAACAACATAACTACTCTCTGGGCGTCACCAATTAGCGATTCGCGGCAATAAGAACCATCTCTTTACAGTGTGCGTAAACAAAAACAAAAGAATTGCTTAATTGCATTCGACTGACTTAAGTCTCAACTTAAGACGCCAGGCTTAAGTAAATGGCTTAAAGCATTTTCTGTTCTTGGCGTCGGCACAACTTTCGTATTGCAATCACGCCGTGTTAAATGGCTTAAATTAACAATTACTTAACCATTTTTCAATTACGCATTGGTCATTTGCACATTTATTAAAGATAGAGTTGCGTGGGATACATAGCAATAAATACTTTTGCTTCGTTCTTAAATTGCGTGCTTTGTGGTGATATTGTACTATACCGTACTGAGTTGTGTTATTGCAACAAGAACTTGATCGATTAAGTGTTGCTTTTGTTTTTATGATGTGTGGAATATTATTGAGGTTATGGGCAATTTACTGGAACATGCTAAGAATGTTACGTTATTGTTTTGTGTTATTTATTTTATTGAAAAACTTGCAAACTATAGAATGTATTTTGATTTCTTTTAAAGGGATTATATGCTTGAATAAATTGTGAGGATTTTATTTAAGAAGAATGTTTTTGTGGGGGTTCTAGTTTTTGATGAAATGAAGGTTAAATTATTTGAATTGTTTTAGGTATTAATTAAGGTTAAGTGAAAATTATGTAATGGGTTAGATTATTGCAGATATCTCAAAAACTAATCATTATATTACCATTACGTTAAATCTTTTGAGTAAAACATTTTTAACTCAGTTTGAATTGTTCATCAATTTGCATAACTTCTGATAGCTCTGTATTCCACAAAGATATTACAACCAATTAAAAAACATATGCTTCTTAAATAAATTTGCAATAAATTATTTTTATAAAATATTTTGATAATTTATCTTAATGCTTCTTAAAACCATCTTACAGTTACTCATTCACAATTAGCATCAATTTGGGTCAAATCAAATATACACAACCATTGACATAATCCAGCAAATCTTTAAAATGCATTAACCTACCTCAAACCGTGTAATTTTTCATTAAACCTACTATACTTTATCTTAGCAACATATTTTCCTCTATTCACTAGTTTCCGGGTTATTCCTGGTCAAAGTCAATGCACTTTTTATGCGAGTGTCAGTCACACTCAAGCAATTTCAATGACTTAAGCCCCATTGAAATCAAGTCAAGCAGTCAGACACTCTGGAGGAAAATATTAAGGAAAACAATGGAACAATTAGAAAATGTCGGCTGCGTGGCATGCATGAAGCATGTGCGTCACGTAGCTTCGCTTCTCAGCCCCGTCATTCATACGTGCACGATCATTAAGCGCATGAATGACTTGCACTGAGAAAATACTGAGTAACATTACACGAAAAAGGATGAAAACAAGAAAACAAAAGGTGTACAAGGTACACGGAGCGTTATAATTGCTTCAACTGTTCTCCTTGTGTTGATGTAGCCTAAGCATGAACATGTCACATAAGGCGCTTAAGTGCATTCTTAGGGAAGTTGGAAGCGATTGATTCAAGAATTATTCAGTTACTTCGAAAGTAGGATGCGTTGTTTGTGATAAGTATAATGAGAATAATGCAAATGAACAATGGATTTATGTGAGATAAAATTGACTTTAACCACTTTACTGGGTTTTACTGGG